>JAMKCH010008154.1:0-31232 GCA_023653785.1 Ophioderma brevispina
TCAGACCTTCTTCATGATCAGGAGATCAATAGGATACTGCAACTGCAGTGTCATGGATTGGGTAGCAAAAGTGGTTGTGGGAATCTCTGATCCTCAAAAGGGTGTTGGTGGAGGATTAAGCCACCAGGTTCATCACATTCTTGGCGAGCTTGATCAGCTGAAAGTTCCTACTCAGGTTTGCAGGGTTATGCCGCGACAGAATATGGAAGGATATTCTAAGGTGTGCCAAAAGGCCAAAATCCAATAAGGCAATATCATACTCATTCAAAAGCCAATAACTCGGGTAAAATAACTACCAAAGGTTGTATGGTCATGAAAAAGGTGTGTAGGCAACATATGATGTAACAGAGTTTTTAAGGTATTTCAGGTGATGGTGGGGGCATCAAGGTATTGCAAACTTATGGCCCAGGAGGCCTCAGGGTTTTGAGAAGTGATCATTTCCATCACAATCTTCCCTGTGCGTTGAATCTTAAAGTTATGTTTACTTTTCCTCCTTTACTACTGGCAACAGGTGGCGGGTCTTGTGGTTCGACAACCACCTTGTTCATTTTTGCTGTTTTCACCTGTAACTCAGACTTTAGGTTTGTAAGCACAAACTATGCCTTAAATGGCAACCTTAGGTTAGACAAATAACTTGGTATGCTTGTTGTCGTGATTGGTTAAAAATTGAAAACAAAATTTGACCCCCCCCCCCGTGTACAAAACTTTGTCTAGATTCCCCCTCCTCACGGCCCATTTGAAGCACGTAAATGTACATGTAAGAATCACTTTCCAGGTGTCCCGCTCAGGCTGTCTACATATTTTCACTCAAGCTTTTGTAATAAGATGTGTTTCAAATGGTCGTTAGCTCCCCATGCTAAGATGATTCACTCGCTAAATGCAAACAACATAAAAACCTGCATGTTTCATGACATACGGGCTTCCAAAATATGATGATATGCCCAAACTAATGGTGAGGCTCCAAACTAGTGATATTGAAGTGGTGCATAGTTCATTGTAGTATTTTGGGCACACGAATCTGGGTAGGTTATTTCAGAGAATCATCTATCTAATGTAGGTTATAAATAAACATTCATTGATTGCTAGTTAACATTGTGCTAAGTGGCCTGGTCTTTACATGTATTTAATTTGGAAAAAAAATGACTTCACCTTTTGAAAATGCATTCACCAAGCATAGTCTTTCCATTTTACTTTTAAATAGATTATGATAATAAACATATGAAGGGGCATTGCTCTTTTTCATTTTTTATCTTACTAGGAGCAGGATGCGAAAGAACGAACACATTTACTTAGGAACCCCACAGATCCTGTTAACACAAGTGGGCTGTAAAGGTAAGAGAGAGGAGAGAGTGTATTCTGATCATGCTAAGATTCCTGGGCTTTTAACCTAACCCAAATAGCTACTGCGATGAATCCCATAGAATTCCCAGCTTGCTATGTGGGTACAATGTAATGCGTAGCAGTCACTAATAGGCAATTTTTTTTTGGTTCACTAAAGCCCAGCAGGCACTCATAGGAATGTCTGCAATTTAAATGCCAGGCATTTACCCCCAGACATTTGCTTGGAAAAAACTGTTTCCAAAGGCAAGCACCAGCACTTGAATCCCGGAGAGGTAAATGCTGGTAGGTATTCACACGCATTCAAGTTCTTGATGGGTACTATATGTAAATGCCAAGCAGGCACTTACCAGCATTCAGGTTCCGAGGGGGGGGTAAATGTCCAGAGGGGTAATCCAAGGCCATCCTGATTTTGACCCTGTATTTTTTAGGTGGGCACTCTTAGGCATCCGCTTTTTTACAATGTTTTTTTGCTAGCCATTTATACATGTGAATGCAGTATGTTCTGGAGGTTATTGCCCAGCCGGCACTCATAGACATTTGGTTATTGTGGGTAGGAGTTTATGTTGTTTGTAATTTTTAGAGTCTGATTGAAATCGGGGGGAGAAAGACTTGGCACATGAGTTCGTGTACACGTGTGTTGTAGTGTGTCAATTGTGTTGTGTGTCAGTCAACTTGGGTATCACAAGTTGGTAACTGTCAGCTTTTTAGTGCAGTGAAAAAGCGAGACAACAGAAAAAGTGTATACCACATGTCAAGAGCCACATAACCCAGTCCCGAGTTATCCTGAATGCCTTTGACCTCATCTGTTATTCCACATAAGACTTCTTGTCATATGTGCAAGCATATCCAGTATGATATTGAGCACTAAAAAAGCTCGACACACACGCACAAATCTTGCTGCCAACCAAAAGTTCCAATTCATCGGACAACGTAAAATTGTTAATTATACAAAGGTAGACTTACATGCAGATGATTTTAATTGTATGTAGGAAAACTTGTTCCGAAGTAGATAGGTATTAAATCCGTTATTTTGCAGATATTGGCCCCTTCCGACTATAAACACCCCTTTTTTTTAAAGAGAATGAAAGGAATAGTCCAAACGGCATAATATTATAATCCACTGCTCGCTCTGAATCACTGTTCTTGGTCAAAATAAGACCCTCAAATCCTCAGGCCATACTGACCAGGGTGGGTAAACAACAAAATTTGACCGTAAAAATATCACACCAAAACCTTAGTGGCGGGAACCTTATGTACTTCGGAACAAGTTCTACAAGATAATTAAAATCATCCTGCAGGTAAGTTTACCCTTTGTATTAAATTAACAAAAGTTGCATAATTGTCTCCTTTGTAGATAAGGTATTAAATCCGTAGCTTTCAAAGCACACCTATTTCATAGACAGGATGGCCTTGAGAAAATTTTATGCACTTTCGGCTGTTTTGTAGAAACGATGTGTGAAACACACAGCAATTAGACCAATCAGCCTTTTCAAAATATCAGGTACTGACACTCTTGCTGAAAAGCAGCGGATGTTGATGCTGATCTGGTAGAGTGTGGATGGAAAATCGCCATCTATCAGCTTTTCGCTAAAAATTAATCCATCTTGCTATAGTGGCTATTGTGACACCACGATGAGGGGGGAGAGGGGGGGGGGTGGGTTGGGGGGGGGGTTTAACAATATGAAATGAAAGGTGCTTGTAAACCCTAATACTGCTGGGTAGCATTTAATATTTATCCAAACAACGTACCACACAGACAGTCTATCTTAATATATTTGGCAAATCAATTGCTTTAAGTCGCGCCTGCGGCCTGCGTGAATTTGATTGGTTTTTTTGATTACTAAGAAATGGTATCCTTCCATATCCTTAGACATAAATCAGTAGATAATGCCAGCAATTGCTTTTCACTTCGGTATGCCGAAACTAATGCAACTAACATTGCAGTCTGCCAAGTTAGGAGTTAAAAGAAATCTCATCATCATCAGGCTTATTTAATATAACGTAGACTTTCTCCCCAGGCCAAGTAAACAATGTAACAGGAATGGAGGAAGTTTGTTGAAATTCCGTTCAGAAGCCGTTTATAAATAGTCGGACGGAAATACCAACAGGTACACCATCAATGGGCAGATGAGTCATTGAAATGGCAGAGCGGTAAGTATTTATTGTGGAATATGACAAACCCTCGGGAATTAACGAACGAACAGAAATGTGAAATTGTCCCTAAAGATGAGAAAGCGGATTACTTTTTTGCTTGTTACACCAGCGAACCCATTGTCCAAAGCTCCAGAGTATTGTTGTTCTGTGCCTGATCTCCATGAGGTGAGAATAAGCTCGGCTGCTTCGCCAGAAATTCCTTGATCTGATAAGGGCGGCTGACACAAGCCAACCTGCCATCTCATTGATGCAGAGGATGCTTTTTATCTGAGTGATGAAGTGAAGAAGATTCGACTTTTTGGAAGTAAGAATGGGCCTGTGACTAGCATGATAGTGACTCGGAAACCAAGGTTGCGTTGATACGGGAGCGATTAACAACATTCTTGACACCTTGTCGGTGTGCACATTTTGCAATAAACGACTTATAGACAAAATGGTGGGAAGCGTATGCCACATATTTTACAACGGATGGAGAAAGCGTCGAACTTCCATACCAGAGGGTCGGGTTTCCAAGAAACGAACTTGTGAATTTGGGCATTGAGCCCGATGCGAAAAGGTCCACTTGAGGGACAATTTTTAGCTTGCAAAAGAGCTAGCTAGAAATTCGTGATTTAGGACCACTCGAGATTGTAACTTGAGGACTCGCGACCGACGTCTGCTGTTACATTTGAAACCCGGGAGTTATTCTGCAGATAATTGAATCTGATGGCGAAAGAGCCCATTCCCAATTTCTTGCTATGGCAATCACTGCACGAGCGAGGGTTTTTTTTTTTTTTTTTTTCCGCCCCCCTTGCTTGTTACACATATGACACAGCTGTGGAAGACGCATATGTACGCCGGGAAAGGTGTTGACCTGTGACTCCACTGCAAACCAGGCAGTCATGAGCCCTAGACAATTTATGTGTAATTTGGCTTCTCTTTCGACCAAGTCGCATGGGTATTCGGGCAGTTGTTGACATACAGCTCCCATCCTCATGGAGGCATCTGTTGAATGATTATTATTTGGCTGAGGCAGCATCAATGCCTTGCCGTTTCCAAGGGTGTAAATTTTGATCCATAACTGAAGCTCCTGTCGAGCCTAGGCTTATCTCCATGAAATCGTTGTAATCCTTCTCCGAGTTCTGGAGAGCACTATTTCAAATCCTGCTTGTAGAAAACGACAAAAAATGACTTGCCGGCATAACGGCCCATTTGGTGAATTAATCAAGAGAAGGCTTGATAATAGACAATTGTCGGACGAACCGTCGGACGCAGCGACTATCTTTGGGTTAAAACTGCTAACAATTTTATGTGTCTGCCGGTAAGAGAAGTTTCCCACCTCCTCCTGCCCCCGTGTTCTTTTTCTGGCGTAATCTAACAGAAAACCGAGAAAACTCGGTCCGAGTTTCGGACACTAAAAATGACTTTTCCATATTTACAAGAAATCCGAGGTTCGAAAGAAAAAACTTCACTGCGAACCTCGCTTGTTCGTCGCATTCCTCTGCCGAGGACGTACTATTAATAAATCGTCTATATAAATTAGGAATCGTATCCCCCTTTGTCTCATGTGCGCAATGACGCTTAATACTTTGTGAAAATTCGCGGCGCACTTGTCAGACCAAAGGGTAGAGAGGAAAATTGCAGAACTTGGCTTTTCCAAATAAACCGAAAAGAAATGGTTCCGAGTTGCTGTGTATCGGTATCGAAAATAGCAAGCTTTTAAATCAGGGTCAACCATGAACTCGCCTTCCGTATCAACGGAATCGCATTCTGTAAGTTTTCCATCTTGAAATGCTTTTTCACTGATAATTTGTGTCAATGGGCGCAAGATTATTTACAGGTCGAAGATCTACCGTATTCTTTGGAACTAAAAATAGGCGCGAAATAAACTGGCTTGAAATGGCGTGGCAAACTGAACCGCACCTTTTGACAGAAGTTTGTCTATCTCCTCTTGCATTATCTTTTGTTGGCAGGAATCTTTCACTACCGTAATTGGTGCCACTTTTTGATGCGGTGTGGCGAAAAACTCAAGGTGATAACATGGGATTGTTCAGAAAAATAAACTGATATTGGTGATCCCCACCATGTTTACTGCATGTTCAGCGATCCCTGCTGAACTTGTTACCTTCTTTGTGACTTATTTCTTGTCCAAGGGTATAACGCGTCCCCGTAGGAGCTGTTTGTTGAGCACTTTGTCATAGCTATTGCGCCACCAATTGGAGCCCTGCCCTTGTGATGAGCTCATTGATTGAAGACTCTTGTGTTCAGAATCATATCCTTTGCCACCTGACTTGTTATCCATTGTTTGTTTGTTCTTATCTCAGAAAGGTAGAGTTGCATCGAGATCCTAACGGGACTTCATTTCTTGATAGATTTCTCAGCTCGTCTCCAAGTAAGTACTCAGTACTGGTAGTCTGATTAAACAAACATCTGTACTTCTCAGCGACATGGTCTAATGAGCTCCCCCCCCCCTGCGTGCATATACATGTGGAACTGAGCACTACCCAGAAAAGTCAACCAATGGGAAAGGTGACTCAACAACTGACGTCGATCAAGCTCGGGCTCAGAACTGTCAACCATTTCATGCCCTCATAGAGGAGTTGTGGCTGCAGCGAATTTATGTTGCGTCTCAAGAAAACTTTTATCTTTTCCAACGGACATAGTCTGGGATATCCCTGTACACCATGCTATTAAGCTTGGCCGTTGGTGAAAGGACTTAATGTTTTCTGAGGCTTATATTCTGTCTGTAACTCATAACTTTCCTCTAGATTTGATTGTAAAGGCCTTGGTACAAATGCTCGCCGTATTCAGGTACTGGGCTACCACGTTATCATCTTTAAAACATGCCCAAAAGCGTTATCGCAGCATGCAAAGCCGGGCTTTAGGTGAATTACGGCCCTGTAACATATTTGCCTTATAACTTTATTATTTACTCCTCTTCTCACCCGCCCTTGCCCTCATCTCTTTGTTTCCCGTTTATTACTCAATCTCGATTGGATTTCTGAACACCATGATCATGACTTGCAATCTAAAATCTGCTCGTGAAGCTTTAACGGCCAACTTAACACCACTTACGGCGGCGAAACTGGTCAATCAGCTCGTCCATACGGAGCTCTGGACGATGGCTGCACAGCCGGAAATAGGCGATTTCGCGGGACGATACGGCACACGATACGCTCGACTCGGTGACAGTTCGTGGCATATTTTTAGGCAAACTCACGATCTCGCGATGTTCGAGATGTTTATCGGACGTACCACTCTCCGCACAAGGGGCGGTCTGAGTTAGATAGAGATGGGAACGGCAACGGTAACATTTCCAGGAAAACGGCCGGGTCGCCTTCGCGTAAATTCGGCCGCTTTTGTTGGCCCAGCTTCACGCTCGGTAGATAACTCAAGTGGTTTTGAAACCGTATGTGGAATATTACTTGTATCCTTGAGATTCTTATCATATCTCATACTGAAGCTCTCTTTTCGGTGAGACAGACTTCCCCTGATCTACAGGATATTTCCTTTCATAACCACGTTGGTTTGGAAGGTACTTTATCTTTACCTTAGCCATGTCTCGAAGGTATAATAAACTCATATATCCCCACGTGTATGATAACAAAAAAGTACCAAGAAGAAAAGGCACAAACCACGAGTCACTCAGCGATCGCGCTCTATGTGCATCCTCAGAAGGGGGCTTATTTTGACAAAGATTATTCCATTTCATTAGCTTTAAAAAAAAGGGGTGTTTATAGTCGGAGGGCCAATATCTGACAAAATACGGATTTAATACCTTAGCTACAAGAACAAGTATGCAAGATAATTCTTATTATGGTTACTTTTCAGTGATGAAATTTGGTGAGCAGAGAGCAAATTATGTGAAGAAAGGAGATGAACAGTCAGAATAAATAGGATTTTACATAGAGCAGAAAAGTAAGTATTGAATGTATTGAGAGAATACCCCAAATATAATATACTGGTACATGCTATACCCAACGTGCCTAAAAGATTTTTTTATTCATTTGACCACTGTCGTGGTTTTTTTTATTTTGAATGTATGTGCATAACAAAGATTAAAAGGCCAGGGTTGATAAAATTCACAACAGCCTAAACTCCGCTAGCACAAAGGTTACTCGAGCTATAAACAAAATGATATTGTACAGCGGAGTAAGGAAGTATGCAAAGTCAACAAAATTAAATCTTCAGGCATCCCATAGAAACTGCATTACCACAGGTTGAGCATCATGTCATACATGTAACCTGTTTCAAATCATTCGCGTGCCTGAAAGATCAACACACTCACAAACAGACTACAGTAGACAAACACATTCCAACACACTCAGCATGCTTACCAAAAACAGGATCAACACCCATACATACCATCATTCACCAAACACAAACCATGACATATGCAGAAAATGCAAATCAATAGCGGAAAACAACAAACTCCAAAAAAAGAAAAATCATCAAAAAAACATGAAAAAAGAAATGTCTAACCAAACCAATACACAAAAACCTGCACAATCCTAATTTTCTCAAACAGGATTTGCAAAAGGGATAAAAGAAAATAGATTCCACCGAGAGAAAACTACAAAAGTGTATGCAAAGAGTGGAGCAACAATTGGTGACCATTCCAGAACTTGTGGAATACCACAAATGAGCAATCGCCTGATTTTGTAATTCTACAGGATGGACAAACACAACCACCCGTCAAAAAAAATCCCTTTGAGGCGGCTGAGAAAAGCGCTCGCTGCCTTATAGAAACCACCCACTAACTAAAGTTCCCAACGCTTAAAACTTAATTCTATCTGGGATTAACCCAGATTCTATGATGGCCCCCAAAAGCAAACTGTGTTTGACAAAACAAATGAATGAAAGTTTCACATACAACTGCAGCCTAAGTCATCGTGTCAGATTTGTTGACACCACACAAAATCTGTCTGTAACTGACAAGTGATGATGTTGCGTGAGGAACTTATACTGGGGGACAACGTACACCTGAATTAAAACAGGGGGAAGGGACTGAGTGTTTGGTGATAAATCTTCGCCAAAATCAATGACAACCCTAATCGGCACACAGAAACAGCCCAAACAACATAGCGATTGTGCAATTTCAGTTCTTGCGGACCAGACACCGCTACCCGTCGGTACCGCAACCAAAATGAAGAGACATACATATAAACGTTGCAAGGTTAACCAAAATGAGTACGCCACATACATGTGTCAGTAACTGTATTTTAACCCATATAGACTAAAATAATGATAATTCGACCTGTTAAATCAATAACAATAATGAGAATTGTAACTAGTTTACACATGAGGAATTTAATCAAAATCATAACCTAAACAACGCTAATTTTTCAATACTAAATATAAATATACGCAGCATGTCTAAAAATTTTGATAAATTAAAAGACCATTTAAATGTAATTAATCATGACTTTTCAGTTATTGGTGTAGCAGAAACCTGGTTCAAAAATGATACATCCCTTGATTATTTTAACTTAAAAGATTATAACCTTGAAACTGTAAATAGAACTGATTCTCATATAGGTGGTGTAGGTATTTATGTCTCAAATAATATAAATTATAAAAAGAGAACCGATTTATGTTTGCAAAATGTTCTTTTGCGAATGCTGTTTTATTGAAATTAGGAAACCTAATGATAAAAACATAATTGTTGGTGTAATTTATAGACATCATCACCACAGTATTAATGAATTTAATAAGCATTTTGATCAAATAATTAACAAAATTGCTTGTGAGAATAAAATAATTTACTTAATGGGTGATTTTAATATAGATATCCTTAAAGATAATGACAAACCTATAAGTAATTTCATTGACACGATATACTCATATTCCTGCTAACCCACCCATTAATACTTAGACCAACACTTATAACTGATAAAAGTGCTACATTAACCCTAACCCGGCCCGGGTCGTTTTGCCGACCAACGTCCCAAATTCAACGAGGTGCAATCTTATTTTTTATTTTTATTTACGGCCGCAGATGTCCAACTAGAAACAAATTTTGCGTTTCATATTGCTCTCGGCCGTTTTTTCCCGGCCAAGGAATAAGTAGCGTAAAGTCCTTAACGGCCAGATACAACAAAGAACATCGCGTCTTTTCGCCGGAAGACGGCCCATATGCAACGAGGAACATCGCGCCATTTTCTGGAAAGACGTCCCAGATGCAACAGGAACACATCGCGTGCGAATGCAATGAAACAGGGATCCTAAATTAAATAAAAATAATAATGGATGCGTACTGCACACTGATCTGCATGAAATCTGTAGCTTTAGTTCGCCAGTCGTGAGTGGCGCTATACCGCTAACGTCATAGTCGTGCGTGGCGCTATTACGCTACGTCATTCTCCGGTTTAAACGTCATGAATGCGTTTAATTGCATAATTAAAAGTATCTTATATCGAAAATGTGGCGCTATCACCATCGATATCGATTGTGTATGGGCTTTTGTACAATGTCACCCGCCTGATAAAGCATGCGCCTTCTGGCGTGCAAACCGTCCGAATGCAGGGAAAAAGCATCGCATCATTTCCCGGTATTGACTCCCAGGTGCAGAGGAACATCGCGTCATTTTCCGTAAAGACGGCCCAGATGCAACGAGGAACATCGCGTCATTTTCCGGTAAGACGGCCCAGATGCAATGAGGTGCAATGAGAGTCATTTGCGCGACCAAAAATAGTTGTTGACGGCCGAGATGCAACGAGAAACATTTTCCGACCGGTACCACGTTTTCGTTGCCTCTCAATGCGTCTGGGCCGCGTTAGGGTTAATAGATAATATATTCACCAATAATCTTAACAATAGTAGTGGAATCTTACTATTAAATATAACTGACCATCTTCCAAACTTCACATTAACCAATAATCAAATTGACTTAAATAAAAGCAAAAACTATAAGTTGCTAGAGACTTCCCAATAAATAATATAAGAGCTCTAAAAAAGAGCTATGTCTGAAATTAACTGGGATAATCTATCCAAATATGATGATATCAACATGCTTAAAATAACTTTATTGAAAGGTTTAATATCTTACTACTCGATAAGTTCACCCACTTACCAAGAAAACACAATAAATCTAATTCTAAACCAAATGGACCATGTCTAAACTAAGATGTAATTAAAATGATAAATTAAAAAGAGTAGATTTATAAACAATACGTAAATATCACAGAACCCCACAAAGAGAACTAAATCTTAAGACAATTAATAACACAGTTAATAAACTAAAATTAAGGGACTGCTAAAAAGCACTATTTGGTAAATCAAATAAATAAAGAAACAGAAAAATATTTAAAAATACAGGAAAATACTCAACAATTAACAAATAAAAACCAACTAGATTTTGTAATACCGAATTAACCTTAAATGAATCAAATAGTACCGATCCTAGACACAATGCCTGAATATTTTAATTACTTCCTTCATTATAACAAAGGCCCAAATCATGTCAAGCAAATACAAATACTAATACTAGCTTTCAACTTATCTCTCTTATCCAATCGATATACAATGTTCTTTACTCCTCCCATCACCGAGGAGAAGTAATTAAATTTGATCAATATTTAAATGCTAAAAAAAGTCCAGGTCATAACGGTTCCAGCCTATTATTATTAAAACTTGCTTTTGAGTTAAGCATTCCCCTTACTATCATATACAACTTGTCAGCTTAACACCAGGCACAGTAGTCATTCCTATTCATAACAAGATAGCAAAGATAAATTTACTAATGTCAGGTAGAACCTGCATGTGACCGTAAAGTTGGGTATGGACACAATTTTTTGCTGACAATGATTGATAGGGTGTGTGTAGAATAAAATTGCCGGGTGCCACCGGGCATCCTTGAGCATTTTGAGAATCCAGATGGCGTCGCCATAATGATAAATTATCTATTCAACACTCTATATCAAAAACTATGGAGTTACTAGATATACTAGAGGATCCATGAAAAGGGTATGGCACTTTGGAAAACATTAAGTCATACTTCAAATTCAAAATGGAAGCAAATTCCAATAATTTAAAATATGCCATATAACAGCAAATACCTGCGACAAAAATAGCAAAGCGTACTAGGTATGTTGCGCACACAAGTAAAGTATTATGATAACTTTTAAAAATTGAACATGGACGTCAATCACTTGGAGCCAAAACGTGAAAATTCAAAAAAAAAATACGTGGCACAAATTTGAGACAGTATTACAAAAAAAAGCCCTTCATCGAAATTCCAGATTGTTGGTCAATGACATTAGAAATGTACCTGTGATCCTAACCCAATGTACAGCATACATTTCAATTGTTTTTTAAATGCGTCAAATCGAAACTAAACTAATATGGTGCAAAGTTGTCAAAATCACATTTTTTAACATAGTTGCACTAATTATAATTTGACCCATTTTGATTTATCAGGATTACCTGGTATCCCTTGGTTATGATCATATGTACATTTCTAATTGTTTCAGTTGACACCAATAATTTATACTGAAGGTAATATTTAGACATTTGTGTCAAGTATTTTTTGAAGATATTCACGTTTTTGGCTGGGCCATAGTGATTGACATCTGTTACAACTTTAAAAGATCAGAAATACATTTATTGTGTCTAACAACATAATCTAAGTGGCTTCTTGTTTAATTTTTATCGCAGGTATTTGCCAAGTTATATGTATATTTTAAAATTATTAGATTTTTTGGGCTCTTCCATTTTGGAATTTGGAGTTATGACGCCAATGTTACAAGGCCCATGCACTTGTTTCATTGGGTCATATAGTATATCTAGTAACTCCATAGTTTTGATAAAGATAGGGTTGAATAGATAATTAGAATTTATGGCAAACGCCTCTTGGCATTTCTCAAAGCTCAAGGATCGGTGGCACCCGGCAGATTCTTATTCTACACACACAGTATCTATTATTTTCAGCAGAAGAAAAAAAAAATTGGTCCATACTCAATTTTATGGTCAGGCCGTAAGTTGGGACCATGGCTACCTGACTATAACTATAGGCCATTTCTGTTCTACCTGGATTTTCAAAAACTTTTAGAGCGTCTGTTTTTAACAGATGCATTCATTTATGACAAACCCAACATACTTTTTGAAAACCATTTGATATCGTCCCAACCACTTTCCAAGTATGGCATACAACAAAGCTGTTGCACAAATTACTCAGGCTTCCAATAACAACAAACAACGCTGCGTCTTTTGTGGACCTTTCCAAGGCATTTTACACTATAAATCATGATGTCCTCTTAGCTAAAATGCTCACTATGGCTTTAGAGGTATTGTCTTGGATTGGTTCAAAATTACTCACAAACAGAAGCAGTTTTGCTGATTACAATAGTCACAGAATCTTCCGATCTAACATATCGACACTGGTATGCCACAAGGCTCTATTTTAGGACCCTTGGGTTTTTATTATTTCTGTTAATGATATTCCAAATTCTGCTCATGAATTGTCTTTTATATTATTGCGATGGTACTAGTGCATTTACATCACTTCATGATATTAACAAACTTAATACCCTAATGAATAATGGTATAAAGTAAACGAAACACCTGGTTCGAGACAAATAAACTTTTCATACTCAATCTTAAAAACTACTATCTGCTTTTTGGCACTCCCAATAAAACAAATTAAATAACTCTTTGAATAACTCCATCGATAATACCAAATAATCAAGTTAATGCTTTTAAATTTTTAGGAATCCCTAATCGACCAAAATCTACTGGAAAATTCCACAGTTGATGATTATGAAGCCAATGTTCAGCAGTAATTGGAATTTTCTATAAAGTAAAGACTTTCCCCTGAAACTGCACTTCTTATTCTCTATAACACACTGTTTCTCTCACAATCACATATGGTATCACTGCATGGCAAGTGCATGCAACACTGAAAAGGAAAAACTGCACATACTGCAAAAAGTGTCACTGAGAGCAGTGAGCAATAACACGTGATTAAAGAAGTGCATCTAATCCTTGGTTTGTTAATATAACCCAACTAAAAATACTGGATTTGTGTAAAACATAATATTGGAATCCTTCATGTACAAATACAGCAACCAACCAGTTTGCCCTACACATTTGACAACATGTTTGTAACAAATGACTAAACAATCACACTTATTCTACAAGACATGCACAGTTTTCAAATATCCTAATATTAAACTGGGATTTAGTGGTAACTCTATATCTACATTGGGGTTAAAACGAATTGGAATAACATTCCATAAAATGGTTAAAAAACTCAAAAAAAATATCATTCGTTTAAATTTAATTATAAAAGTCATAATTCTAACTACAATATAGAAAAGAGTCTGGGACTGACAGGCCTTTATTCGGTTTACTTTCCAGACTCTTCAACTTCATTATATTTCATGTATACCAAAATAGGATATATCATATTGAATGTAATAGTTTATACGAGTCTGATGATGGGGTTGATAATAAATATGTTATGTTATGTAGGTTTGCTGCATTATATTCACATTTAAATGTCTGCTCAATTAAGACTACCTTTTTGTCAACTTTTGCATAATGGAATATTTGAATGCTTTGCCAATGAGAAAAATTATTAAGATGAAACTGTGCATTTATTTCCCCTGTAGCCATTACCAAGTCTCACTTTTAGTGTAAACAAACACATGTAATGCTTTCAAAGAGTCGAATTTGAATTAATATGATACATAAAACCTATAGAAAGACACCACAATTACAATCGTATTTGCTTCAGAGTGAGCATTGCTAAGGTGTGTGTGTGTGATGGCGGCCATATTGGATGCGGTTATAGGGAAAACTTTCATGTTAAAAAGAAGTACAAATTTGAATTAATTGACACCAAAACCCATCCAAAGACACACGAATCATGCTTGTAGCTGCTTTAAAAGCTGAGCTATTGCTTATTATATGTGGTGGCGGCCATCTTAGCAGCCATCTTGGATTTCAGTGTAGGGAATACTTGGTATTTAACAATAGTACAAATTTGAAT
Source organism: Ophioderma brevispina (assembly GCA_023653785.1). Taxonomy (NCBI): domain Eukaryota; kingdom Metazoa; phylum Echinodermata; class Ophiuroidea; order Amphilepidida; family Ophiodermatidae; genus Ophioderma; species Ophioderma brevispina. The sequence goes on from JAMKCH010008154.1 coordinate 14,465, forward strand.
ACAATGACACCAAAACCCATACAAAGACACTAGAATCATCTTTATAGCTGCTTTAGAAGCTGAGTTATTGCTAATTTTATGTGGAGGCGGCCATCTAGGCGGCCATCTTGGATATTTCAAAATGCTCAAGGGTGCAATTTTGGCACCCCTCAGTTTCTCAATCAGTAGGTCTTCAGGATGTAGAAACAGCCAAAAAAAATTGTGCGGACGCTATTTTTGGGTTTTTAGTTTTGGCCCCAGACTAAGTGATTGAAGCAACTGAATCTATTTCTATTTTGTCTTTTGGATACACCATATAATCCAATTAAATGACTGGTAGTATCATTGATGCCTTTACTTTGCCTTCTAAAGAATCTGATGAAAAATAGTGTAGCATTTTCACTACATTGTTGTGAAGCCCGTCTCTATTTGGATACTTCCCATTGCCTGGTTTTAGTGGAGGAATGTGTGACTCAGGTGCATGATCAGTGTATTAATAGTCAGTTGACAACCTAAGAAGTTTAATGTGTTAGTGGACTCCAAACATTTCACATCCTACATTGTTGATGAGCAAATAATCATATATTTAAGGTCTTCATTTCAGAATCTACTATATTGTAACAGATAAGTTTGACAGTAATGTAACTTCTGACATACACCAGCTTGGAAATACTTTTATGTAATTCCAAAGTCATGCTCAGGCAGAGAAGATCTTGGTATGCCCACAGTTTTACAAGCTGTTTTGAAGCTTGAAGTATGTAGACGTTTTGACACTTTATGCGCAAGGGTATACAAAAATGGATTCACAGCTGAGTTGATGGGTAAAACAAAGGTAGCTACCCATGCATACACAGTAGGTGATACAACCACTGTTTCACATTGAACTAAAATAGCGAGTATTATGAGAGGTACCCAACAGCAAAAATCAGTGAGGACAATGAAGGCCATTTTGAAGGCCATACTGATTTCTTCTCTTTGTCTTTTGCATCTGCCTGCTGCACTTGATGTTCTTTGCACAGTAATAAATATTGATATATAACAGCAAGCAATTGTAAGGAAACAGAGCAGATTAATTCCAATGAACATTGCCATGGACATATACATAGCCGGTTCAGTGCCTACCTTTTCATTGGTGTATACAATTACATCGGCTCGAGTGATATTGAAATAAAGTTTGTGTATTGTTGTGTTAGACTTTATTACATCTGATCTGGAGAGTGGCAAACCAACACAGACCTCAGAAACATCATAGATGTGAGGATGCTTTCCTGAAGACAGAGTAGGAAAGATGCTTAATGTTAAAGCTACTATCCATAAAGCAGACACCAATTTTCTTGTACCTCTGATTCCAAGACGACATCGGCTGAAAGGGTACTTGACACCGAGGAATCTGTCGATGCTAATTGTAGTAACAAAGAAAACCGAGGCTTCGCTTGACAATACAGCAAATATTCCTGCCATTTTGCACAGGAAACTTTTTTGCCAAGTAACTGCATGAGATGGAAAATAATTCTGATAGTGTAGATCGGCAGAAGCTATCATCAACATGTAAACTCCCAGCACCATATCTGATAGAGCTAGATTGGAAATTAAGAATGATTGTACCTTGTTCTCGGAGCTGTGCCGCTTAAACCGATATCCAAGAACAAATGCATTTCCGAAGATGGCACCAAAACCAAGCAACCACATGATTACTCGCAGTACATTGTGTGGAAGCAGTCTTTCACATGTCAGAAATGTAGGAGGTGGGTTGATAGAGACACAGTGGGTATCTCTTGCAAAGCAGCAGGTATTATCATGGTCAACAATTAAATGACTTGACATCTGAAGACCATGGAAGGCCTCTTTGGCAATCCATTTTAGTGGGTTTAATGTCATGTCTACAAGAGTCATTGATTCACAATTTTCAAATAGGTGTGGATTCAGAGTATTGATGTTATTCTCTGCAACATCAAAAAATTCCAACTTGTGCAAGTTAAAGCAGGTTTCAGTGAGCAGTTCAGAAAGTTGGTTGTTCTTCATGGACAATGCTGTGATGTGGTCAAGTCCTGTAAACACATTAGGGTCAATTGTATTAATGGAGTTATAACGAAGGTTAAGAACTGTCAAGTTGACCAGTCCATGGAAAATCCCATCTTGGAGTTTGTCCAACTTGTTATGATGTAAAAAGAGTCCATTCAGCTCATGCAGTTCATGAAACAAACCTGATGGCACGTCATAAAGCTGGTTCCTGTCCAGATGCAAAAGTTCTAAACTGGATAGACCTTGAAAAGTTTTCAATAACAGGCTGCTTAATCTGTTACTTTGTAAATACAGTTTCTGCAGTTGGTCAAGACTTGAGAACAGACCAAGAGGTATTGTGGCTATATTATTGTTGCCAAGGTAGAGAAGCTTTAACTTTAAGTTTTCAAATGTTCCTGGAAGAAGTCTAGCAATCATGTTGTATGCCAAGAATAAAGTTTCTAAATGCACAAGTCCATGAAAAACACCAAATGGTACTTCAACTATGCTATTGTTCTGTAGATAGAGGTCAGTTAGTTGGTCAAGACTCTGAAAGGAGTTAGTTTTGAGCTGTTGCAAGCCTTTATGAGCTATGAATAGCTTCAGTGTATATTTTGGAAACATCATCAGATATTCAGATTTTTTGTTGTAGGTGTTTGTAATTAGCTTCTTTTTCCCAAGTGTACAGATGTTTTGAGACCAGCAGGCAAAATTACACACTGTTACGTTAGTGTGTTTAGCAGTGCAATCTATGTATATCCTTTCGTCACAATAGAGATCGTAATATTTTTGCAGGGTAGTACATTTAACTGCACTGTCATATTCTTTGTATTTATGACACTGTCCATGCTCTTCTGTATTAGCATCCATGAACTTTGAACAGAGGGCAGGGGAATGATTGATTTGGTTAAATTGCAACTGAAATTTAACATGTTCTCGAAAGTATAACAGAAATTTACTGTAAGGAAAGGTTATCGTACATGGATATGTTGTCTTAAAAAATCCAACAAACATACTACAGTTAAAAAGAGCTCCTATACTTTCAATGTACAGATAGGCTGAAATTGACCTTGGCTTTTCAAACGTAACATCAAGGATTTCCAGTACAGCTCTGGTTCCATTTGGTGGTGTTATAAGGAGACTGCAATCGGGAGGACCGTGTAAATTGAGAATAGTGTTAATTGAACTATGCTTGAAGTCCATGTGCCTCATCCGAGAAGAATCAACAGTAACATTTATGTCAGGCTGCAAAGTGTCAATAGTACTATGCATTCCACTGGTTAAATCATCAGCAAACACAAAATATTTCTCCATACTGTAAACAATCAAAACAAGAGCAACATATTCAGTAAGCAATGTGGGTTTTTGAAGTAATAATTCCATGGCTAGATGTTTCCCATTTCCATGCAAGTTCAGAAATGAAGTCAATGTGTGTGATATCAAGTAAAAATTGGTTGCTGGTAGTTCGTAAAGATTTCTGTAAACTCTGCTATCATTGTTTGCAATCTTTCTGTAGTACTTATCCATGTGAATTTCTTGATTAATAAAATACTTTGCAGTAATTGATAGTCTAATTCAAACAAAGTGTACGCTGACTGTTTACTCAACACTTGTCTTCTGATCAGTAGTAATTGAAATTGCAAGTGATGATCGTTTCAAATGTCAGCATTTATTAAAGACACTATCAGTGATTAACCCGAAAGATAAAATATATTTGAAACTAGCTTAAAAGTGAGGGATAAGTCTGTAGCACTCTCATAAGGTATATTTTCCAACTGAGAAAATGACAGAAAAGGAAGAAAACAGCAGTTTTCAAAGATATGAATCCCCATTCAATTACGTGTTGTAGTAAGTGTCCGAACGGACAGTAATGACTAAAATATCCGATTTTGTCCTTATTAGGTTGTTTCAAGACTTATCACTTGTAGGGTATATTGGGATACCTATACTTTTAACAAAAATGCAAAAACCCGATTTTTGATGATTTTTTCGATTTTCTGATTTAGCAAATCACTGATAGTGTCTTTAAAGTGGGAGAGTTCGTAAAGCCTGCTTAAGGGTTTAGAGCAAATGACTGTATCCTGTCAGGCTAGTGAAAAATTGAGGTGGTAAATGTATTATTTCATGAAACTGAAACTCAAAGTGTTACATTTAATGAAATTGTCAGATTTGTATCAAAGAGTGACCCTATTTAATTACACTATTATTCATAACAGAATGAAAGTTATGAAAGGTTTTTAAAGAAATTTGTTGAGCTTCAAAATAATTAGGCATTGTTTTAGCTGGAAAATTTGACAAATTTATGTCACGATGTTATGGTCCTCTTTTCAAAATATAACACTTTTGATATAGATCAAGCTTTAATTTAAGTCATGCAAACAATACAAATCTGGCATAACATTCATAGAGGAATAGTGTACCAAAATTAGTGTAAATAGGAAGAAATGTGCCACAATTTAAAAAATGTAACACCTGGGGACACCATGTTACATCATGACAGCACCTTATCTTGACCCAAATGTTCAGTTAAATTTAAGATGGATTAAGCTACCATTTATTCATAATTAAGTACCAAAGAGGTTAATAATGTAACAGAGTACACTGAGGTCCAACTTCATGAAATGACCCAAATTCAAAATTTATGTTTTGCAAAGATCGGCAAAGATGTAAATGCATAATTGGCTTTTGCCGAGCATTTTAAGTTATATTTACAATACCTTCCTGAAATGTGACTTCTTTAAAAATTGGATAATTGTGGCACACTCTACATATTGAGAATTAAAGTGGATCCCGATTAAGCAATATGATATTTTTTTGAAAAACACCCCAAGTTCCAGAACTTTAGAGATTTTTGCAAAGTTGTCAGAAAAGGGTTTTGTTATTAAAATCTGGGATACCCAATTCTTAGTGTAGCACTGGAAATGCCAAATTCTTGTCCCTGTTCTGTCTGTCCATAATGAAAAAGTTCAATCTCACGAAAATGACCCTAACTTGCATTAACCAGCAGAACAGCTAATCGATTGAGTGTGGATACATACATTGCACTATTTCATATCGGAGACATGTTTCCAGCAGTTGTTGAATTAGAATCAAGGATCCCCGATAATAGTTATTCTAATTAAAAAAATCTTTTTGTGACAAATACAGAATTTTCAGCTTTGCCATCTGCAGGTTTAGTTTCCTTGTAAATTACCTCTGTAACTGTGCAAAAATCTTTTTTTTTAAATTGAGTCTTCAAGAAAGTGCTATTAAGGAAGACATTGTGCAAAGATATACAGCACAATTATTTTCAATACCTGTATCATCTGGTCTCATTGTAATCAGTTGTATGAGTAATTTACACAGCCCAAGAAGGCACAGCATTTTTAGAGCATTTTTAAGCAGTGGCGACACAATTTTGACAACTGATATAAGTAGGGACATGCAAGAGCTATTACCTCTGCAAAAATCAGAAAAATCCATTGCGGGAATCTTGCCATATAGGCCTACAAAGGTCAGGATCTGTATGTTATAGTGCCCTCTATATTTCCATTCCCCATAGAGTGACATGTTAAAGTAGATTTTTTAGAAAAATCATATTTGCCCGCAATGAAATTTTGTAAAATGTACAGAGGATGAAGTCAGTGGAATAAATAAACCAAATTAGTTGTCAAAAGTGTGTCGCTGTTATATTTTTTGTTTTATTCTGGTTTTGTAATAATAAATAAGACTTTCAAACAGGTGTGAAGGCACACAATAGACTTATTACTATTTTTGCAATTATCATTGTTTTATCACTATTATTTATGCAGTGCTGGTTGCTTATTAGGCTTGCCATATGTACAGCAGCATCTTAGCAGTTTTATCACAGAGAAAGAGGAACTACAGCAACAAATTCAGCAGCTGAGGAGGAATGGCACACATACAAATTCACCACCAGTAGAGAGGTAATTTGAAGGAATTTTAAAGAAGTTTTAAGAATACCACATTCCGGGAACAGGTAAACTCGGATGTTGAATCAATATTGAAGGTTAAAGGTGGGTGAATTAACAACCTCGCCCACCCACACACTTAACTCCATCGAAAATGAGATTTACTATCAAAAGAAAGTTCATATTTTCTCATTAATACCCTAGTGAAATTTAAGGCCCAGAAAATGTTTCCTTTTGATGTTATGCACAAAAAATGTCCTCAAATGTGGTCAACCACATTATTCAATACACTTTATCCTACAGGCCAATTTAGTGCACGTATTTTAGAACATGTGGAACTGTATTTTTGTGAAAATTTCATATACAATCTTGCAACCAAGGTTTTTCTAAATCAAAATTGTATGAGGAATCCAAACATCATGGGTGTCATTTTTAAAATGTGTTCTTGGATGTATTCTAGGGGACAATGTTTATACAGGGGTCAAAATAAAAAAAGGGCCAAAATGTGTTTTAAGGTATACCATCATGTTCAGTACCTTTCAAGGATTACAGAAAGGTATAGTTTGCCCTACCTGAGGGCACATGTGGTCCAGTGGATAAAGCACCCGGCCCGAACCCCAAAGGTTGCGAGTTTGAGCCCCTCTGAGGCCAATGTGTTGCGCCCTTGAGTAAGGCGCTTTACCTCAATTACTCCTCTCTACCCAGGTGTATAAATGGGTACCAGCATTATTCAATGTCGGGAAGGTAACAGACTCGCTGTAGAGGAGGTGTGGCGATCCCCCTACAGCAACAATATATGGTGGAGTCTGGCCCAATCGCTTCGAAAGAGAGATGGGCACTCCGTTCCTGTATAAACAGGTCCGTCCCTTTTACCTTTTACCTGAGGGTTATAGTAAAAGAGTTACAAGGCAAAACGGGTTCAAGGTCACACTGGGGGTAAAACTTCAGATTCAACAGTTTGTTTTAAAAATGGTGCCAAATTGTTCGCCTTACTATATAGAAGCCGAAAATATACAGGTCGTGTTGTCAATGACGTTTTGATGATAATTAAGAGGGCAAATATGGCCGTGGTCCACAGGGTCTATGGGAGACCACTAATCATATCTGTTAAAGTCTCACTTTGAAAGGTGAAACACAGAATCTATATACATTTTCTTATTAAGTATGACCCAGTGAACGATTTAAAACCAGTTTTTACAAAATCGGACCATTCTATAAATAATGACCTTGAACATTCTTGAGCCTATTGTACTAAAACAATAGGTCATCAATATGGCAAATTATACCTTTTTAGAAACCTTATGAGCAAACGAACAGATTGGTATAAATTTTAAAACAATTTAAACACTTTTATTGTTTACCCCTGTACAATTTTGCCCCCTTATAAAACACCCAAGAACACATTTTTAAAAATGACACCCATGATTTTCAGATTCTTCATGAAATTCTGTATTGGAAAAACATTGGTGTCAAAATTGTATATGAAAAAAACTAAAGCAAAACATTAATTACATTTCCCCATGTACTCTTTGCCTGGGCCGATTTTACTCAAATTCTGTAATCAGATGTCTTGTAAGCTTTCATGTGAGGGAGAAAACAACCTATGAAAATTCATACCATGATCGAGTTACTCACCTTAATAGAATTTGGTGGAAATGACATGATGAGACCAACAAATTTCTATTTTTGAATGTACTGTGTCCACTACATTGATTAAACCTTACACAGATTGGGGTCAAAAGTTATGTGAGTGGATATAAAGGGCATTCTGTCCATTTATATTTCCAGTTTTTGGAAATTTTTTTATCCTCCTGCCCCAATGCTAAGGCCAGTTGCAGCCAAACTTGATCAGAAGAACCACTGGCCCAAAATTCACCAAATTGGTGTGCTCTGTGGTGAAGGTCATGTTGTGTGAATCTTATTTGTGTGGATCAAAGGGCATGTGGGCCAATTAAGGGCATTCTTTGATGGCAAATGACTATTTGTAGTCAAATTTGTGGCAGGATGATGACACTTCTTTCAGGTCATTGGGGTCATCCAAGGTCTAATCAATACACCTAGTTGTATGGTAATGAACTTGGTGGGTTGTAATCAACATTTGCCTACCAAAATTTTTCCAGGTCATCTGAGGTCATCCAAGGTCCAACAGCGGTCCAATCACTCAAATCTTAGCATGGTAATGAACTTTGTGTGTGGTTAACATTCAGTTTCTGACAAATTTTGAAGGTCCATTTCAAGGTAATGTGGGGTCCATCCAATGTCAAATACTGCCAATTTATTGTATGGACATGAAACTGCCATCTGCCAGGTGGATGAACGCAAGTGTACTTGCCGTAATTTTTTATATCATGATAATCACTTGGGTTTCTTTTTAAGGCCATGTGGCTCATGCTCCAATCGCTGCAATCCCAATATAATACAAGTTGTGATGCATTGTCCTGGCGTGTGGCGTGAGTGTGTCCATATGACTTATGTAAAATGAATATGCACATGCTCAGTTTATGTCCGAAATTTGTTCTGGGGTCAATGCAGCAGTTTGTTAAAGGTATTGCCTTAATATTTTTCCTTGGAATTGATATTTATCCAGCCATTTAAAGTCATTGATGTGCATGGTACCCTCCTATTCAGCTGTGAATATAAATTAGGAATCTGAATTTTATATAAAACAGGGATATCCAATTTTCATTTTGGCAAGAGCTTGTGTTGTAAAGTCCTTCATTTTCCTTTCAGAACATGGGAATTTTAGTTTATTTTTTATTTCTTGAAATCATGAACTATATGGCCTAACGATTTTGTTGAGATCCATCATGAATGCAAATTTTATTGCAAATTCCATCAATGCCAGTGCCATTCCAATTGCAGTATATCTATTTGGTAGTTTTACTACTATGGTAACACTCTGAATAACAGTTTCATTATTGTAATGTCCAGTACAGATACAAACTACCACAGAATACTAGCTAGACTAGTGTCTAGATTTCAACAATAAAAAATGAATTGCCTAAGAGGTGAACTTAACATAAGCCACACGAATTATGACCAGTTAATAAACTAATTTAGGCCCAACCACTATAAAAGTAGACCGCAAGAGGTAGAATTTTAAAGGTCCATGCCCATCGCTAATAGCCTCGTCTCAGAAGCCCCAGATTTTTATACCGAAGTGTCAATCATTTTGTACAGAAGAAAGCTACTATTTTTCTCATTTACCCGTGAAATCATAGAGCCAAAGAATGTTTGGTTTTGGAAGTTATGATGGAATGTGCCCCATTTTGGTCGAACCCAAATATTAATTTTACACAGTACTCTATGGGGCTTACAAGATCACGTTTTTTAGCTCTCTGCCTCAAAACGGAATTCGAAATATCGCGTGAACTAAAACTTTGCAGATGGGGATTTGTGGGGTGAAGTCCCATCTATCAAGATGAAAGCGCATCATATCCTTAAATCGGTGCCATCCTCCTTTAAGATACAGTTGGTGTCTAATTTGGTCCAGACATTTATTTATATGTCATTTGCCGCCCACCACTCAAAAAATTGAACCCCTCTGTCTTTTATATTGTACACACTATGTCAAGCATTTTTTTTTCACAGTCTGCACTCTTCTTCCATCAGGATCTTGAAAAATTTCACTGACCATCATTTTCATGTCTGTACAGAATTTATCATTTATAAGTATCTCTTGTGGATAATTTCTTAATAAAAACATGAGAGTTTCATTGAATTTCTGCTCTTTTAAATTATTGTTTTCTGTTTTGTTGGCTCCATCAGAAAAATGCAACCAATTTTGAAAAGAACAAAGCATGAAATGTATCGGGGGACCACGAGAGGGCAGTCACCTGGCTTCTCACATAAGTGTCACCATTAACGCACAAGGAGATGCAGCAATGTAACAGGTAGTACAGTTACAGAAAAACCTTAATTGGTCAGTATTGAAAAGACGAACCATGAAATAGAAGAATTTTAATCCTAATTCCCAACAAAATGGTGCATTTTATAATGGGATACCAAGATTGGATTGAGTCTGCAAGCTTCAGTGTGTGTCCCCGTTACTCTTACCGTGCAATGAGAGATGTCACATATCATGTGTCGCTAGAAATAATGAAAGTACTGATTTTTGGCTTGAATAAAGCTTGTCCCTCAAAAATAACCCCACCTGAAAGGATTAAGCTGAGAAATGTTTTCTTTGGTACAAAAAGTGAAATTTCAAGTTTCCGTATAGGAGGCTCGAATTCAGCTATGTTTTATCTTGAGATATAAGCGAAATCAGAATCGCTTTTTTTCTCTCTTTTTTAAGGCATTTCTGTTGCCAATACAAGGAAGACTCTATTGATTGGTCTAGTCTAATAATAAATTACTATTATGAACCACAATAATTTGGGTGCCTCAAAAATTTCTCTTTGCACCTTTAGGCAACTTATCTGTATTAACATTTTAGCTGGTTATAATGACAAATAGCCATGGGCACAGTTTCTATTTCGCCAAATTAAGTCATTTGTGATCCTAGCACCGCCATCATTTTGTTTATGGTTCACTAGATATCCCAGAGAAAAATTAGCTTATTTTCAATTTTTCAGTTATTCTGCTGGTGTGGTTTTGATGAATATGCTCAAATTTTTAAATCATGCTACCAAGGTCGTGGATCACAAAATGCAAGTTCTTGTGCAAAGATTTCCAATGATAGCAAAATCTAAAAAAAAGTTCGATGATACAGTCATGGGGACAAGGATGAATGAGCTCACCGCCCGCTCCCCTCCAACAATAAACTGTAAGATCACTCTATAATTACATTGAGTTTGGTTTCTTGAAGGTCCACATAGGATATTGGAGCCGAAGAGATTCTGGTGAATATTCAGATGATTTCTTAAGTCGTGATGATGATGATGCGAGCAGAAAATGTGAAAAATGAGAGTGGAAGTGACATAGAGAAGTGATGTCCAAAAATAACTCATGAGAAGCTCTGATGAAGGTAGGAAGTCATTGTAGAAAGATGCACACCTCATGATAACTAGACAGCTTTGTTTAATTTTTTGTTGCCTCAACAGCTAGAGCTGGAAGTCATCTATATGGAGTCATGTATGTTTCTCATCAACAAAAAAAACTCACTTCCCCGACCAGAACAACATGACCGATTTTCATGAAACTTGAGATATACGTCTTAGTGGGTGTAACAAAAGTATTACCCCATCATGACCTTTAAAATATGCATATTAAGTGAATCAGTTACATAGTTTTTCAATTGGCTAATACAAAAGTGGTAAACCTTTGGTAGAAGGCAGGACCGCTTTCCACAAAACTTGGTATGTGGGTAGTAGAGTGGACACAGATATTAAGTATGTCCTCTTCCATTACCACTATGCATTTACGAAGTACCTTCATTTTGCATATTGTCCTTATGTTTTAAAGGCTTTCCATTCCATTACTAAACCTCTCATAGAATGTTCTGATTTTGCACAAGATATTCGTCTGACTCCAGTTAAATGTAGTACTTTTCAAAATGGCATGCTCACAAAAATCCTCTCAAAATGATTTAAATTACTCTGGGGAAAAAATAAAATGAATTTTACCCATAATTGCACATCATACTCACACATGTTTGCACAATTGGCAGTTGCCATAAGTTTTAACCATTTCTGATGAGAAATATTTTATTAGACTCTACTATCTATTATTCCTTCGTGTAAGATTGCATAGAACTAGTCTAGTGCAAGACTTCAATGAAGGAATTATATAGAGCCTTTATTCCATAGCCATTAGATCCACCAATTAAGTCTTCACACTAGACTATGTTCATACAATATTAATACACAGAAGAGTGACCAATATCAATGCATTTGATCTTCCAGAGATCCCAGAAGATGTCCCTCCTGAGTTCTGCAAGAAGCGGTTAAGATGTGAACATCCCAAGCATGGTGCGGTGTAAAGTGGCAAGAATTTATCAACTCAGAATGCTGAGGCTACTGGTGAAGAGACTGAATATCCTGATGACTTTGAAGAAATTGATTCAGAAGAGGAAGGTGTAAGTGTTTCATATTTTCATAAGGAAATCTGATTAAAATAATTTGAGTGCTACCTTGTGCAGCTTGACCAGGGGTTTATCATTGGAGGGGGAGGACAGAGGGTTCCCACATCTGGCCAAAAGTATTGGTTAAACTGCATCCCTCCCCCATTGACAGAAGTCCCCAAAATATGCCCCGTCAGACAATGAAAGGGGGACAACAGCATGTCCCTGAAATGCTGCCCCCTCTGAAAAATTAGAGATAAAAACCAGACCTCTGACTGTGACAGTCTGTCAATTCCCGTAATTTTCGTGTCCATTCATCACACTCTGTTTAGAGCTTACGCAGTTGCGAATATAGCCAAGCTTTGACAATGCAGAGACATAACAACCCCCCCAGCATGCAGCGTGTAATGCAGCAACCCATGGTGCTAAGTTAATGACGTCATGGACATAGCATCAATTGAAGAGTTTGAGATTATAAGTTTTAATCATTCTGTACGCATGACGCATTGAATTTTGTCAATAACCGACAGTCATTCATCGTGTGTTAATGTCCCAAGACCTTAAAGAAATTGGAAAGATGTGTGCTCTAATTGTTAACATTACTGTTTTGACAAAATAAAATAATTTCCAAAGGCAGCGCCTACGGGCGTATGTCACCACTTTGCTAAGTCCAGCCAATACCCTATGTTGTTTATTCCCAAATAAAGCCCTGTTGACAAGCACATGAATACTTTCTCCCAATTAACTACTGTTGATTTTGATAGAACTAAACTTTACCACCTTCATTGAATATGATGACCTTCAAATTTTGATATTATGTAATCACATCTAGGATTTACAAGACATACTGACTAGTGCCAAGACAGCAGTTGGTGTGGAAGTATATGAAGACGATTTTGAGGATGAAGCGGAAGACCTTGCCAGGCCTGCTTCCACATGTAGGCAGCTCATAAGAGAGTAAGTTCATATGTCACTGGTAGTTGTCCAAGAGGCCAATGCTACTCAAATATCAAGTTAAAGACCATTTTGAAAAAGCTCTTCAAACTCATATATTATAGTTTTGTTTCCTTGTTAAGTACAATTTAGTCATTTTTGTTGGCCATCAGCCATAGCTAGAGGTACCACTTAGCAATCCCTTGCCATGCTGTGTGTATATATATATGTGCAAAAATAGCAACCTTAATTGTGTGTGATAAAAATGTTAACCCTGTACTTTAGAGCTCTGCTCTCATACTCTTTCGGGTGGATTTTTTGGGTGAAATTTAGCAAAATGATCCTTGGGTTGACCTACATTAGAACTGGTCACACACAATTCAAGGATTAAAGGGGGATGACCCGATTTAAATCTATAAATTTTTCATCTTGATAGAATGGCCTTTATCTCAAAACTCCATCTGTAAAGTTTTGTGCTGATATTTCAACTGGTTTTGAAGTGAGAGCTAAAAACATGATTTTTTAATCCCCATAGAGTACTCTGTAAAATTAATATTGGTCGACCAAAATGGGTCATATTTTTTGCTCATAACATCCAAAACAAACATCCCTTAGCCCTAAGATTTCACAGGGTCTATGAGAAAAATAGTAGCTTTCTTTTGCTACCAAAATTTTGACCACTTCCGGTAAATTCTGGGGTCCCTGGGACGAGGCATCTTCACAAAGTTGCCCAGAAGTAATCCTTGACATGTGGGTTAATGTAGGATGCTTATAGATTTGAGATCAAATGTCATTCTAGGGGACACTGGGGTCATGGTGGCCTAATGAAATTCCTTGGATATAGTGAAAGATGAGAAACAAGAAATTCTAGTTATATTTCGTTCTGTTGTTTGTGCTTCATGAGTGCAGTTTTGGTGCATTTATGCATTATATCATTTAATTCCTGTTTTTATTATTGTATTATATCACTTTTTCATTAACCTTATTTATATATATTGACTGCAGACATTGTATAGACACTCTAGGAGAAGATGTATTTGCCAGAATTCAGGAGAAGTTAAAAGAAAAGCAACCAGATTTGGACCCCTCAGATTTAAGGTGTGTATAATGATTACAGGTGATGTATATGGTTTGCTAATAAAAACAATGCTGGAAAGATATCATGAAAGCTGTAAACAAGTTAGTAAAGGTCCTGGCTTGTTGTTGCCCCATTTTGAACAATGGCATGGACCTTAACATAAACTCGCATTTTCCTCTAGGCGGAGTATGATTTACTAATACATGCTCTCTATCATATATGTGGGTAAAGTTATTGAAGTTACTAGCTTTGTCTTCAAACTAATTAGCCAAAAATCCACCAAAAAGTTTGTGCCAAAAATCAGATTTGCCATGAAGCTCTTTGGTATTGACCTGCAGTGTCCTTCTTTTTAGTTGTCAAAAAAGAAAAAATAGGAATGCCCACCAAAAGTGGGCCAATATGCAATTTAAAAAAAGCATAACTTTTGATTGAAAAAAGAACAATGCATAGCATTTTTTGCCTAATACTTTGAGGCAAACTTTATTTTTTGTGGCCTTAAATCAATTATGAGATGTTAATTTTGATAAATGTTGAACAAACATTTTTTTCTTACCATAAAACAACTTTGAATTCCCGGTTTACAGTATGACGCTGGAGCTCTCTGAATGGGCGCAGACAAGTTGGAACATGTTTACTACTTTGTGACAGAGTCTTAATGATCTTCAAAATATTTCAGAGGAGTCCGGAGGCACCTTAAATGCTGTATTCAAGTTGGGTTTACAAGTGTATCTTTAAGGTGGTATTCTCATGATCCCAGCACTGTGTGGTGTGTGTGTGTGGGGGGGGGGGGGAGGTCGCAGATACCGCAAAAGCTATTCCTAAAACTTCATTGATCTAGTAACATTTTTGTGGTAGGAATAAACATCAAGCAAAGAGGAGTAATTTGTTTGAGCAAAATCAAAATTCTGTTTTCAAATTTGGTTTATGTGTTATTTTTCTGAGGTTGCTATTGTGTTCCTGAGTTCCTTTTATTGCGTAAACTAATCCTTTCAGTTGGCTCAAGTTTCCCAGAGTTATAGGTAAACTTTAGTGTCACTATTGTACTAACTACCTTCACTCTACTACTCCGAACAACGCACCACAAAGGGAAAGTGTACATTAATTTGCTTGTATCTCACCAACCGATATTAGTAAACTAACTTATTTAGCTTGATAATCACAAATGTTTGATATAATGTCGGCTAGGCCCGTTGGTGTAATATTCTTAGAGACCATTAAACAAACTACAAAATCCCTAATTTTAGTTGAACATTATGACTCAGCATACACCTCTTAGACAATGGTTCATGTGCATAGAAAAATCTTAACTTTGTTCCAGGTACGGTGTTGGATTTTCACAAGATTTTTAGCATCCTTGCCATAATTGTGCTGAAATTTCTCCAAACCCTAATTTCTGGACGAATAGGATAACAGAAGCCCAGATGGAATTTAACAAAACTAAAGTCCGATTAAAAATTTGTTGGACTTCCAAGCCCACCTTGTGACACACTCCCGCAAATCTGTGCTGTGGTTTGTGAATACTTGGATCAATTACACACCAATTGTAAGGGTGTGATGAATGACCTTTGGTCTGCTGTCCTGGTTTTTCTGGTCCAAAAAAAAAATAAATTGGACTATAACTTTGTATCTTTAATGTTGAATTTTTGTAATTGCTGTATTTAGACCAAAATTTCAAAGGTCTGAATATAACGTAGAAATGTAAGTCCCCTTCATCCGGGATGAAGTATCATGAGATCCATTCAACTACTTCAGTTAATTAATCACAGGACATTATTGAATAAGATCAGACAGTACACAGGACTAAACATTGTGACATTTGATTATCTTGTTTAATATGAACTTTCTTCTGATTGAAAATCTAAAGTTTTGATGAGGAAAGTGGGGGGACTAGGTTGTCAATTGGGTCCTAAAATCTTAGCTACCTCCCACAATTTCATGATTTTTATGGTTTCATCACATGGATGGGCCTGTACATTCTAGCAATGTTTTTTAAATTCTTCAAAGAATTTGAAAGTAAATCTTAAAAACCAATGACACAAGATTGGATCCTTTATGTGCCTAATGATATACCCCACCGTATGTTTGTGTGTCACCTAATTTTTAACTTGCAAATGCTGTGTACATGTAGATGGTGAGAGCATATTAGTATATTTGTTTTCTATAGCAGAAGATTTTAGGCAGGGGAGGGCGGCCAAGAATCACAATTTCAGAACGTCGCCATTGGTTTAACAGTAAAGGCGAAATCTTGACGAAAAAGTTTTTTTTTTTTTTTAATATGTTGTCAAGGGATAATTATTATCCAAAAACCGTTGAAGTTTGAAGTATCACTCCAACTGGAAGGGTCTTTCTGAAACTTTTTGTATGAATAACGAACGAGACGAGGTTCGAATGTGTGTAAATGGGGAAACACCCATGACGCGACCCACATCAAAGCCACCCAAATGTTTGTGTTTGCATTCCTTATTGCTGTAATTTCTTTTTACATTTTTGGTGATTGCTATATGAATGAGGCTTGGCCGCCACCGTCTGATTTTAGGTGATGCATGGTACCGGTCTATCATAAGAAGGAACTATACATATCACACTTAAGATATTTTACAGCCAATTTGCAGTTAAAATGCTGCTTGTATGAGGGATATTATGTTGTTGACATGCAACAATCATTAAAATTTTATTACTATCTTTGTTTGTTCTCCGAGTTTAGGGTGATGATCAAGACGCGTTTCTCTGCATTCGCTTTATCGTTTCGATTGTGCCGCCTTTTGTTCGCGGGCGTAAGTGCTGCATTTCAAAGGTCATAGTGTGTGCTTCTGGTGCAAAACCTAACATGTGAAGTGCACGTCTCCCTCAAACTTGAGATCGGAC
>JAMKCH010008155.1:0-85959 GCA_023653785.1 Ophioderma brevispina
ATATTAAAAACCGACCGCATCCTGACACTTCCGAATAGAAATAAAGCAGGGGCGGTAGACTTGGCCGGGTCTTCCGACACAAGAAACTTAAGCCAAAAAGACGAAATATCGTCTAACATTTCATCTAGGGTATCATCGCCAAGTGGCGAGCGGATACCCAAAGCTCGATCGAAAAGCGATCAGAAGCGATGCATATGGCATAAAGTACGGCGGAATCCGACACACAATTTAGGCTACTGACGAAATTAATCGCCAATGTATCCATCAACGGTATTCATCGCAAAAGGGGCGAACGAATATCAGAACTTCGAGTTCAACCACGATCCGAAGTAATGGAATACAAGAGTACAAAACGTGAAGGAACGGCAGAGCAGCCCAGTACCGGAAAAATACTGAACTACAATCGTCGTGAAAAGCGCGAAAGACAACCGGCAATTATTGCTAAAAGGAATTGAATCCAAAGCGCCATCGACATCAATTCAAGACCATAGCAATTGTGATCCCAATTTGTAGTCCTACCACAAGGACCGAACCAAAGGAATCAGACGGAGTAGCAGAATACGCCCGCCGTACGCACGCACCGGGAGAAGGGGAGGGGGAGAGGAGACATCAATCCCAAACCGGTGGCACAACCCTAGGGCTGGCTCAAAAGCATCGGTTGGCGTTGTGTTTTATTAAAAACAACCGAATCCAAACTCGGACCCAGGATGGGTCTGAGCTCGGAAGACAAACGTGCGACTATCTACGAGGATGCAACGCTATAATAAAGACGTAAGACGCCCCGAAGAACCGGATGAAGTCGAGTCCCACACCGGAGAGACAATAAAGGAAGTTGAATCCAAAAAAGGTAGGCTCATAAATAGGATATGCGCCAACCATGAGTTACGGGAGCCGCTACACACCAGTGAAGGCGGAAGCTATGCCCGAGCGTCCCGGGGTGGTAGGAATACCCCGAGGCCTGCTGTCCCGAGGAACGTTGGCGAGCAAGCGCCGCCCCAGGCAGCAGAGGACGACACCCAGAGGGGGGTGCACAGTCCCGGCGAATGGGGTCCGGTCCCCGCACGAATCATCACTCCCACAGGATGTCCTATTGTAACAAAGCGTACACGGCTTAACCAGGCCAGTATCCATGGGGAGAGTTGAAACGAGGGCTCCATCGCCCGAATCCCGGAAGTGATTGAGGCGGATTAAGGGCGAAGACCTACACCACAGTGACCTCAGCCACTACCCGCAAGAACAGAAATAAGGTACGTAGCTAAAAGCCCATGGATGTACTGCCTATAGGTATGCGAGTATATTAAAAAGGCAAGTACATGAAAGGACACACACAGTAATAAAAATACACGCATACCACGGTGTGCCGCACCGCAACCTCCGCCTACACCGCGCCCCGAACAGCAAAACGAGGTGTATACTGCAAAGAAGAACTAGACAATCTTCCACAAATTGTCACATTACAGCATCATCCAGCGCTGATGACCGATTGTCAAAGGTGCTGGAGGTGGAGGTAAGCAGGGAGTCAGTATACCGTGAGGACATATGACAGAGAGGTAACACCGACTTCAACCCGGTTTAAGATATCGAAACCAGTTGACGCCCTGACACACGTAGCCATACGACGCTAGGCAACCCCGCGGGAGAGGCAGAGACCAACCTAGTTTGGCCAACGCCCCCGCGCCCCTTTACTACGGCAATGGCATGACCGTGCGCACCCCCCCTTTTTCTTTCCCCGCCAAGCCAATCCACGCGGATCGGCTTCAACGGCATGTCAAGGGGCCGGTTATAACACTGCCGGCAAGAGTATGCCGCGACTGGATCCCCAACAAGGCGGCGAGCCTACAGAGTCAGTCCCCCGTCACAGAGTCCCGTTGATCCCAAAGAATAGGTATTCAACTCCCTGTGAATAGGCATTGTCTCGCGTATCGATTCGTAAATCCTGAGATAATGGTCTCTTGTATCGCTAAATCCCCCCTGAGAGGAATTAGCAATGGACCGAAATCACAAAATGGAAAACAAAATGTACCGCTCAGCCGCAATCCCTGCTGCAGGGACAGAGGCCATCAGGGTGGAGACCAGGGCGCAGTAAAGGCCAACAAATCACCCGTAAAGAACGAGAACAATGCGTAGGGCTAAACACTCCGCAAATCTCTCGAACCTTAACCCCCCGTGATAAACTCCGTTGTAACATTAATTTCTACTGAGAAATTAGCAACGACTCCCATCAACACAGTGTTCGTTCGAGAAGACTCACCCACCGCTAAATGCCCGAAGGGATTGAGGCCACCGGGGGTGACCAGCGATCAGGGTGCCCGGCCGACGAATTGCGCCACCCCGCCTCGCTGAAATGGCAAACCTTCCTGCCGCCAGAACTCCCCTCGGGAGCGACGGCGTAATGAGTGGAGGCCAGCGTAATTGAGCGCCCGATAATTCGCCTACTAAAACAGGCGAAGCGTGGGCCAATATCGCTGAAGAAAAACCAAACCCGTCCAAGCAGACCTGATTCCCATGAATGGGGATTCAAGGCTGATGAATGGGTATTGTCTCGAACATCGACCAGCAAATCCCTCCGTGAAATGGTCCTTTTGTTTGGTCCCCTAATCCGGGAATTACAGACCATGGACCATCACCGCGGAGATTCGCCCGGGTCAAAGCGGCCCGCAGCCGACACACCCTGTGGGCGGAATGAAGGCAAAAGGCATCGAGACCAGCCGCAAGTAAAAGCCCCTTAAATCGCCCTATAATATATAGAAGAAGGGCCGACGTCGCCGGGTGGGTTTTGCTGAAGCACGGGCTGCTTGCAGCGGGAACACCGCCACCGGTAGAAAAGAACGCGCCCACCGGGGGCAGCGTCCGCCGTTAGCGGACCCTAGAATGACCAACCACCTTAGGTGACGGTTGACACCATAGCGGTGATCTCCGTAATCGGTAGGGTACCGAAAAACGGTGGACAACCGCATAGTAATCCATCCAGTCTAATACGCACCCCTGGGGGGCCACGGGCACTGACCACGACAACCGTGCGGGTGTGAACCCTCGAACGGCGGGTGACCCCCTCTACAGCAGCGGGGAACTCCCGTAACGGCGATGGGTACTATAGCTGTGGTATTGTGATATCTGGTTACCGAAGACGGCCAACCACGGCGCGCCGTAATCCTAGCAGTCCAAACGCACCCTGAGCGCGGGCGACTGACCAACGACACCAGACCCAAAGCCGTGTAACGGCAGGTGAACCTCCGCTTACATCAGCGGAGAAGCTCCCGCTCATTGCCGGTCAAAATCCCTACCTTCCAAGTTAATACGAAGGGACGAAAACCAAGGATAATACCCCGGTCCAACTCCATAGCGAACCAGGTGCAATAACAGAGACCGATACGCACGTCGCACCTATTCGCCCCGGAGTCATGACCCATGGCGGGCATAGCATGGGTGTGGGGTCCCGTGACGGGCGGACTTCTGTCGAACAAGTCACGTACAGCCGCGGCTTATAAGGGAAACAAACCGCCCTGAGCACGCACCAAGGCGGGATACCCGAATACAATTTACCTTAAAGTTTTAGATAGAAAATTTATATAAAAGCATTTCCCAACAATCCTACAACTCCTTTAAAATCAAGGCCATACCTCGTGACATAAGGGCTGCAAGAAAGCTTAAGGAAACAGGTGAAGGAAACCCCAGTGTAGCAATTGTGTGGAGTAATGGGTCGTGCCATAAATTATAAACATTAAACCAAACCGGACCGCCATCTTGAATCGAAACCAAAGCGTGTCGGTCCATTTCCAAATTACAATTCTTCACAAACATTGTAATCCCATATATACACTTAAACTTATATAAATATACCTAACCCATATAAGATACGTAGTGGAATCCATACTATCGACATGAACGTGGCGGCAGTGGCACGCCCTACGCTAGTCATTCTATGGGTGTGAAATTTATGCTGGTTGTATTTTGACAACCCGACTGCAAAAGTCAAGAGGTATAGAAGTCCTTACAATACCGACCTTCCGCAAACGAAAAAGGGACAAACTACAGCCCCATGGGGACGTAATTAATGACATTTAACATGATTTACACAAGTTCAGGACTACACTAGTAGCTAAATCTGACCAAAATTCTACAAATTACTGGAGCTAATACTTAACGTTACCCGGCACTTGTCCGACCCAAGACGAAAGCGGAAGAGAGATTGTGGGTATGAACGTCATTGGTGTGGTTCGTCTACAGGGTTGCTCGAAATGAAAATATTTGTGGGAATAATATTTATGTAGTTCTGCATCTGCCTAAATACAATGCAATTTGTTACTCAACTCGGATTGAAGGTAGCAGATTCCTGTATGAGTCTAAGGATTTTTTCTGGCAAATTTGATTAAAGATTTTCGTATTGAAATTAAAATAACCGCAACTAATTTTTCTCGATGATTTCCATCGATCTCAAAGCGTTTTATAA
This sequence comes from Ophioderma brevispina, assembly GCA_023653785.1. Lineage (NCBI taxonomy): Eukaryota > Metazoa > Echinodermata > Ophiuroidea > Amphilepidida > Ophiodermatidae > Ophioderma > Ophioderma brevispina. The sequence goes on from JAMKCH010008155.1 coordinate 4,451, forward strand.
TTATTATGTACAGTCCAAAAATGCAGAAAAACCTGCAAGGACCTGACTGTTTGAAATTGCATTTTAATGCGAAATTTCATCCGTTTTCCCAACGTTATGCACATTAACATGAATTATAATTATTTCATAGTTCAAGGAACATATCCAGGACTGCTTCCATCCAACAATGTCAGGTACATAAGAGTAGCCTATGGTGAATGTGGGCTGTTTGTGTGCACGCATATGGGAATACTGGGGAACCAACCAAGCAGCTCCAAGCCGTCCTCTGCCCTATACTATAGCAAGGCATACAAATTCTCGACAGGCTCACTCTGGATGGAAAGCTTTTGTATACTTTCTCCACATACCTCAATATTTCACAAATCAAATGAAGCTTCAAAATCAGAGAATGTAATGTGAGATTGCCGTATTGGGGAACCCAATTTCCCTTTCTTTGGCACGGCTCAGTCAGACTATTGCGTCCTCTTGTCATCTGGTCGGCTCCGATCTTGGGCAGTCGCGCAGAATCCCGCCCGGTTACTTGTCTAATATACACACGTATCGTTACACAGTGGCAATGGTGCACACACTAAAACTGCAACCATTCAACCATTATGCAAGCAAAATCAGTACCTCAAATCCGTACTCTTCAAAAACTCAAACACAAAACTCAGGTATCCTAACGAATTATGGGTCCATGAACTGAACTCTCCGCCAAATGTAAATCATTATTTTTGCCGCATTTCAACAGTAATGTTACTTGACAAAAGGTCGCGAGCACTCATGTTTAGTACAACCGATCTCTTGCATCACACTCACACAATGGCCTAAATGTGACCCACCATTAAAACCCAGGAACAAGTCTCAGGGACTTATTCCTCATTTGTTCAGAGCCAGTCAGAAATACCAAAATCCCCAGTCCATTCAATCTTTAACAATAACAGCAAGTATGAATTTAGACCTTTAGTTGCATTTATATAGACTAATCCCCCTAACCAATGATGGACTTGTATGTTGGACAAAAATGCTGTATCCCCCATGCCTTTGCATCTCTGGAAGTATTCTTTACGTGTAAGTTCAAAAAGCCTGGAATGCTAACAGTGGCATGTGCTTTATGTAGACATTTGTCTGTCCACTTTGGTTGGGTTGAATTTTAAATAGGGGCTAACAAATAAGGTCTAAATTAAAACTGATGATCTCTTATGTGATTAACTGTATCCATAACAACCTTTATTGCAAAAAGGGGTGCTTGTCACTGCAACTTTTTTTTTGGGGGGGGTTTTCCTGGTTTTTGTAATGGTGGGGCACCCCCCGCCCCCTCACCTACTGTTTTTTGAACCCTAAAATATGGTCCTGGCAAGATATTTTCAACTTGTCTCATAGCGGCGCTATCATGATTATGTTGTGACTTGTTCCGTTAACGTATTACAAAAGAGCGATGTCTGCCGGCTCGGATTGAGTGGCATGCGTCTGTAGGCGCTTTTCTTGTAATCCGAAAATCGTGGCTCGATCGTCACTCCAGGCGTACAAATTTTACTTCATTATTATTTTAAATCTTAGATAAAGGTTGCAATGAATACATCAGAGTTGGCGATTTGAAGTAGAAAAAATTGTGAATAACTGCCCTTTGCGATAATTTTAACTGCTTAAAGTCTGACCATAATAACGGGCCAGAATCTCAATATGCCATGTTTGCCAGTAAATTGAAACCAAATTCAAACAGTTGATTGCTCCGGCGAACTAAACGCCCATTTATCCTAAATTTTTAGAGCTTGCCCCAAACATCGCAATTAACAAAAACGAATAGTCGGTAGTGTGTAAACACGAAACCATTTTGGCACGGACGGAACGTCTGGCGGACAGGAGTAAACTTAAAAGTCTCCCGACCTCATTGAGGCGGAAACTAAAAACCAGGGTGCCCCAACAAAAATCTAAAATGGGCTGCCAAATTGGCCAATATCCTATTTCATGACAATTAAATTTTTGTTTAATCACCGTTCATTTTGTGGCAATACCCATGTTTTTAACCTGCAAGGAATCATTCTGTGCAACTTTCATTGAAACCAAACGGGTCAACAGGTGAACATGATCCCCCTCATTTGTTGAGGTACAAGGGTCACTACCAAGGTCAAAGGTCCAGTGAGGTCAAGGTTGTAAATAGCTGAAAATGTTATATTGACCTCATTTGAAGTTGATTTTCATTTGTAACCACAGGGTTTATGGAATTTTACATGCAAACCCTCATTTTGTTTTTTGAGGTCTAAGGTCTCATATCAAGGTCAACAGGTCATGTTAGGCCTATCCTTCACACCACGGACAACAGGCGACACCAGCAATCCAAAACCAAAATATTTTTCAAGAGGCCCCAACAATCTGGCACGTCCAATCAGCAATATAATTTTTCTCAATCTTTTATTTCCACAGAGATACACTGACTATTATCACTTCTGAAGGTGCTGAGTTCGAAATGGAAAGAAACGTTGGAAGCAGTGGGGAGAAAGACGATGACCTTGTAATGCAACACCAATAAGGCAACATCCACAATCACCCATGGTCCATAACTTCAATCACTTTCATATAAAGGAGTTTCTCCCTAAAGGAAGTTGCCCCGCTGCACGTCTGCCTTTTGGTGTTGCCAATAAACAATTCCTACCGAAGTCCAATTTGAAGTTCATTTTGAAGAGATTACCCATTGGAATAACCCCCTCCGTAGCCTTAAACACTTAGTTAATGCAGGGTGAAGTTCTTGGTCATTCAGAAACATGAAGCAACTTGTCTCCCCCTTCAGAGCTAAATAACAAAAGAAGCCAAAATAAAATAATTTCAACTCCTTAAAAAGTAAATATACAACGCAGAGACCACAGGTAATTACAAGTCAAATAAAAACAAGGAATTATTTTAAACACACGCTCTACAAGTTCAGTTAATAATAATAGTTCCAAACATTTTATTTTTGCTATTCATAGCATGTCTAATCTTTCAAAAATAAAAAATACCCTACCTTTGTTTAAATTGGATAGAACAAAAATTGTTCAGCACTCCTTCTGGAATTTCTAATGGATTATGAGGGGTTGCTACTTGAGCAGTACCAATCATCATCGTGGTGCTGTTTCGTGTTGATCAGTAAATGGTGAAACATTTTGATTTAAATATATATTTTTTGTATTATTCCTACTTTCCATATTTGTCATTTGATAATATTCAAAAGGGCAACACATGCTTAAAATACCACTATAAATCCTTAAATGAAAATTTAAATCTCTATTTCACAGCGGAGCTGGATCAAGTCAGCAAGCAACCTCAGAAAGCCATCACATATTCTCTACTGCACATGACTCCAAACACCCAAACCCTGAAATTGGAAGTCTAGGGTGGCATTTACTGCACTTGGAGAGAAGTCCCAGATGCCTCAATCCTATAATAGCCATCTTTTGAAGACAAATGGGGTCCAGGGGGCATTTGACTGCACTTGGAGAGGAAAGTCCCAGATGCCTAAATCCTATGATGCCAGTCCTTTGAAGACCAATGGGGTCTCAGGGTGCATTGACTGCACTTGATAGGAAAGTCCCAGATGCCTAAATCCTATAATAGCTAGTCTTTGAAGACCTGGGGTCCATGGTGTCATTTTGACTGCGCTTGGAGAGGAAAGTCCCAAATGCCTAAATCCTATAATAGCCTGTCTTTGAAATACAAATGGGGTCCAGGGTTTTTTTTGCCTTTGACTGCACTTGGAGGGAAAGTCCCAGATGCCTAAATCCTATAATATCCGCCTTTGAAGACAATGGGGTCCGGGTGCATTTGACTGCGCTTGGAGAGGAAAGTCCCAGATGCCTAAATCCTATAAATAAGCCAGTCTTTGGAAGACAAATGGTTCCAGGTGCATTTCCTGCACTGGAGAGGAGTCCCAGATGCCTAATCCCTATAATAGCCGTCCTTTTGGAAGACAAATGGGGTCCATGGTACATTTGAACTGCACTTGGAGAGGAGTCCCAGATGCCTAAATTCCTATAATAGCCAGTCTTTGAAGACAATGGGGTCCCAGGGTACATTTGCCTGCACGTGAGAGGAAAGTCCCAATGCCTAAATCCTATAATATGCCCAGTCTTTGAAGACAAATGGGGTCCAGGGTGCATTTGACTGCACTTGGAGAGGAAGTCCCAGATGCCAAATCCTATAATAGCCAGTCTTTGAAGACAAATTGGGTCCCAGGGTGCATTTGATGCACTTGGAAAGTAAATCCCAGAATGTCCTAATCCTATATAGCCAGTCTTTGAAGACAAATGGGGTCCAGGGTGCAATTGGAACTGCACTTGAGATGAAAGTCCCAATGCCGAAATCCTATAATAGCCATCTTGAGAAGACAACTGGGTCCCAGGGTGCATTTGACTGCACATGGAGAGGAAAGTCCCAGATGCCTAAATCCTTATAGCAGTCCTTTGCAGACACAATGGGGTCCAGGGTGCATTTGACTTGCACTTGTGAGAGAAAGTCCCAATGCCTAAATCCTATAAAAAAAAGGAACATTTTTAACAAGCCAGTCTTTGAAGACAATGGGTAAGACCATAAGGGTCTCTAAAATATGTAGCAAATGGCCATATAAAAAATATATTAAAAAGAAGTTTCTAATCTACAAAAAATTTTAACACTTTGTAATATACCACCTTGAAATTTCAGAATGCCTTACAATTTCAGTTCATTTGGGTACTTCATTTTTCCTGTAATATTCTATATTCTTCCCCAAAAACCCTCAATAGGCTACTGTATTCACATTTGATACTAGTAGGAATTCCAAAAAGCAAGATATCAACAGAACTCTGAATCAGCAATTTCCCTTCAAAGCTTGTCTGAAACCCATGGTTTATGCCCAATTTTTTTAATCAATCTACAGTTTCCTCAAATACTGCTTCATGCAGATTTTACATTGATACCATACATACTTGAAAAAACTGTTTTGCAGGATTATAAGATTTTTAAAGCATGTTCCATGACCTTTAACCCAACTGTTTGGATAGAGGAAAATAAGCATTTGGATTTTTATCAAGAGAAATGAACTAGAATTTTGTGATGCCATTTTGAAACAAAGCCAAAATCCATTTGTCAGAATATAAATTTAGAACCAATATGAATATATACATTTCCAACAAATATCAGTGACTTTCCCTTACTAAGGTTTTCCAGCTATTTAAATATAACTTTCTAATTTTATTCAGAAAAGTAGTCCACCTCAATAATAAAACAATGGTCATATTGTTTTTCGTAACAGCCACACCATCACCCAAACGAGCAAAGTACCACGCCCCCACAGCAGCACTCCCATCACGTGTAACCAAACCTCCAGCGCACACACTCCCCCAACGAAACGTAAAAACTCCACTGACGGATCTCCAGCCAAGCGACCAAACAACCAAAACACTCGACTCACCATCCAACCAAATACGACAAACACCAGTTCAACAAAGAAAGCATTGTTTGTACCGGGGCGCATCAACTACACAGTATTACACCTTCACTACTGTCCTCAAATACAGCCACCAAAGATTATATTTTTCAGATACCAAATTAAATAACAGGCAGGTTTTAATTAAATTTAGACCCCAATAATTGGGATACACATATGATTAATTAATGTAACGCATGAATTCCATTTAGGCACAATGGTTCATCCTACAAAAATAAACCATATAGGCCTTAAAAAAGGCCCCATACCACTACCGGCTACTTACCACATACACTTCCATGCAGTCCTTGCATAATTGTCCTTCCTGCCAAACCTTTTCAACCAAGCAATGCCACTAACCCACCACTTTTTCTTTGTTAAAAAATTAGTATAAAACATTCAAAAATATTTGAAGAGGAAATGCAAGATTTCAGGGCTTTTTTTAATTCATATCTAATTTCATTACTTCACATTGTTTATGGATTCCAAAGACCAATAGCTTTAATTTTCATACACTGTATAAAAACTACATTAATTTATATCGTTACCAGCTCCCCCCCCAAAAGAAACCTAATTGGGGGGGGAATTTTAGAGATAACTATAATCGCTTCGAATTTCTTTCCTGGGAAACAAATGGTACGCGCGAGTCTGTGTTGAATGCTATTGGATTCCCGTTGTCATGTTTCATCACACACTTTTCTGGGTTTGCAACGCTCGTAGCCGAATTTTGTTTCAGAATTATGACGAAGAGTATACTTGATTTTCAATGATATAAATACACCAAGTAATTGTTATTAAAACTTTGCTCTGCTTTCTTTCTCAACAGATAATCGCCAGTGGCCACCCAGGAAATACGTAGGCCATATAGGAATGGACAGATATCAAGGTAAGTTGCACACTAAAATACCAATATAGCTCATATATACAACCAACCTTTATATCAATATCAACATTCAACAAGCGATAAAACTATGGTCCCTCTAAACATGACATGACAAGTGCTTTCACAAAATTCCAGGCCGCGGATCCAGGGAGGTGGCTGAGGGGGCGCGCGCCTCCCGGTAATTCTGCAAAATGTTTGCAAAATTCAGCCCTTTTTGGGACAGGTTTAGCCTTTCAGCCCCCCGTAATTTTGACGTTTTTCAAATCCTGGATCCGCCCCTGAAATTGGTTCAACAAACCTGCTGTCATGGCACCATGGTGCATACACTGCCCTTAAAAGATAATGCCATGATTTTTGTTGACGAGGGGGCACAGATTTGTGAAATGTACCGACACATGTATTGTTACGACAAAATATTTTTCCCGGCTCGCTACCCGCTCGCCGGTTTTGTGGTCTGTGGGGAGAAACAAATTTTTTGTCATGCAAAGATCTAAAGATACTAATAGGTATATTGATAACCTCTTTTCATGAACTCTAATCAGCACCACACGCTCAAAAAACAGCTACAGCGTTTTAAGACCAATGTACCGACGGACCATTATGTACCGACAAAACATCGCGGTCGGGGGCAACGGGCCCCCTCTTGGCTACGCCATGCCGCATCATTCATTCCTGTGAAAGAGATAAATTTCGCCGGCAACTTCTACCCAGAAGCATTCATTCCTCAGACCTCAACATAGCATTAAACTACACAAAATCAATTTCGATATTTCTGGCTTCTGTCAGCACTTTTAAGTGTTTTATTATTCAAAAACATGCAATTCAAACACAAAATAAAAACAAGCATAAAATTCGGTCCTGATGATAAGCCAGGTAGCCTTGAACGCACAAAAAGCACTGTCACCACGGGTGCAGTGCTCCCAACTCAATAGACAGTAACAAACGCCAAAAGTCTACACACACACACACACACCCCGACACACCCCCCAACACACACACCTCACCCACACATCCCACACCCCCATACGAACCACACAACAATAGATAAAATACATCCAACCATGCCCACACCCACCTATAATACACAACACCCACAACCCACACACTATGTAAAAGCCTAAACATTTCAGTATTAAAAGCAAAAACTATAGTTAAATTCAATCATGTCTCATAAAATGGGACTTCATATCAGAATTTTTAAAAAACCCAAAAACAGATTTTTCTACAGTAGAAAAGTCTCTGGTATTTTGTGAATAGCAGACCCCTTGCACTGGAAGTTAACTAAAAGGCAGTATTTATAAGAATCTGTTTTTGGGGTGATCGAATCTTGAAGTTACAGCCTCCTTCTAGTATTGACCACCACCTGCAAATTGAAACCGACTAGCTGACTTAACAAGACACCGCAAAGAAATGGAAGGTAACTCCTCTAGTTTTCAAAGTAGTGGAGTTATTAAAAGTTTTAAGTCTCTTTTTCATATGATTGCTGCTCCCTCCCCTTTTGCGTTGACAAAGAATCATCCTAGTAGAACGATCCTGAATTTGTTCCACTTTTCCACATTGCACTTCTTATAATACAACATTCCAAACTGAGAACAATAATAAAGAATTGGTAAAATGAGAGTCTGATAAAGTTTGAATCAAAACATAAGAGTTCTTATTACACGCAACAACTCTAATAAAACCGAGCATTTTATTGCACTTTTTAACAATGTTATTTATTTATTTAGTTCATTTATGAAACGTCTACCAAGATCACTGGATCACCCCAAGCCGAAGATTGTCAGTTGTTCACAAAACAAGTATTATTTCACACGTATGACGGAACCGTTGGACTTTTGCGTCGGTTTAAGCACATGACTTGCATTTTATATGGTTTAGTTTTTGAGCCGCATTGTTGTTGACCACCAGGTTTAATTGGTCTAATCAGATTGCAAAATGGAATTGTCACGGCGTTTTTTTTATATCTCTAAAGATGAACGTATCATCAGCATAGGCGTAAACTGTAATTTCAGATGGATATGTGAGAATAATTTACATATATCTTAAACACAAAGCGTTCCCAAAAAACGGATCCTGGGGACCCCGGAGAGAACAATCAGTCCATCCGACTAGCACGCGAAACATAACACGTTGGCGACGGCCAGTAGGACAGACGTATCCATTTGCAGTAAAGGATCCCACGAATTCCGTAGGTTTATGCAGCTCTTAATAAGCACCTGTGCGACATTGATTCAAAAGCACGGGCCATTAGTCACAGATATTAGATTCGATACTAGCAGTTGGTTGGATCGAACGATCTAGGCTGCAAGGCCATTCTGTGGTAGCTTCAGCAGAGGGCCTTGGTACAATGTTTCCCTGGAAGAAAACCGTGCTGATTTTCAAAACAAAAGCCATTTGCTAGCAGATGATTTCGTAGCTCATCCCGCCAAGACCTTCCAGCATTTCAACAACGATGGAAGTTAATGCTATGGGGCGATAGGTAGTCAATGTTGGACCGATCCCCCTTTTTGTTACACAGGGGCTCTTATGAGCAATGTTCCCACCATAGGCAAAGCTTACAAATGCAACAGATTCTTAAAAATTCTCCAAGAACAGGGGCTATTGTTGTGAGCACACATCTTCAGCATGCGCCCCGATTTCTTATCGGGCCCGACTCCTTATCTGCAGTCTAATGTTTATTCTGTTTGGACATATCGAACTAAACGATGACATGAAAGATATGTTTTGGACTTCAGCTCAGTATGTGTAAGAAACTGCAAAAAGATCGTTAAAATCCCTGGGCAATTTTAGCTGGCTCGGTGCATTGTTGCTCACAATATTAAAGAAAATAAATTTTTCAGGTGTGCGGCGAGATGACTTGACAAAGCTTCCAGACCGCCTTCATGTTGTCATTATTTGTTAATCAATTTAGCCAATGGTCATGATAAGATTTTTTGATAGCATATTTTAACTTTAATATTCTGAAGATATTTTATTTACTTACTACTTCCAATGGAGGTTGCTGTCGCAGAAGGCTTTACCCCTTGAGGCCCGATGTTTTTTTTTAGAAATCAGATTTTTATTCAGAGTGACCCATGTTTGGTCTCTAGAACGCCTGGTAACAATGGGTATCGCTGCGTCGGCCGCAACGGAAAAACGTAATCGGACAAAACATCCAAGTACCAATCAATGTCCATTTTCAATGATGTATACTATCCCATTCTTTCAAGAATAATACATTGGACAATTTGGTATCTGCCTTGGCGTATTGATAACTTTACGGAGAGGGTTTAGAAGTTTCCTAGTGTGGAGTATTAGAATTACAATGGACCAAGTAGTGATCAGACGTATCAGCTTTTCAGCAGTTACCACTCTGAATTTTGATCGGGGGTGGTGGTGGATACAAGATCTAGAATAGAATCACGATTGTTACGAGAATATTTTTTTACTAGCTGGTGAAATCCAAGGAAAGGCGATTTCTAAGACGAATTGCAACTTTTCACTATTGGCGTTGATTGCAATTGATCACATTGAACATCTCCCTAAGGAAAGTATCCCGCACTAGCGTTCTGGGTGTAGTTCGTAATAAAGAGTTTCTTCAAGACAATCAAGTGATTCCAGATCACCCTACGAGGGCGATAGAAAACCCCACGCGCCACCTTTTTGATCCCAAAACACTTTCCAACTATGCATCAATCAACATTTGCTATAATAAAACAGTAATAAAATATGTAAAACAATCTTCATAAAAACAAACTTGCAACTTAATTTACAAACTACCACCTTCCCTCAACTAACTTTTGCCTTGTTCTCCCCTAATGAAACAGATCTTGAGAAGCATTAATCCCAAAAAGCTAGAACAGCACCAAGATTATACCACCTGGACCACGTCCAACACCCACATCGCAACATCCGAAACTGAACAATACAGCATCACTGATTTCACACAAAATATGACCGCAAGTGATGCCTAACAAGACACTACCTACATTCAGCTAGAGCCCTGGCGGGCAATATTTTTTAAACCACCGACCCCGGACTACACCCCGGTGTTCCGTCCCCGCCCCACGATAATTTAGGGCAACCCCGCCCGACCACGGCCCGGCTAGCTTTTTTAATGGTTGGACCGGACCGGCCTCTTTTTAATAGACCAGACCGGATGCTCACTGCAATTCCCCCCCGTATAAGAGTCCATGTGAACTGTGAAGTTTTCAGATCAATGTCTTGGTGTTACCGACCCCCATACCAACCACCACTAAACCCCCTGACCCGCCCCGGGGTTAACCGCGCTACTTGGATTAACGTTTATTATTTCGGGTCCGATGTAAGGGAAACTGGTTCTTCCCAGTGGACCTTTCGTGTTTATTTTCTAAGTTTGCATTGGATTCCATTACTGAACCATGTTATCAAAAATCAACGGTGCCAATTTTTCTGAGCATTTATAATATATTATTTATGCAAATTAATTAAAAAAAGTAAGTAAGTCTCGTTCGACAGCTCGTGGCGCGGAGTGCCCCCTTCTCGTTTCCTTGGCCTGTTTGGCCCAGACTCTTGTAGTCAAATGTTTTAACGTGGGGGGTTCGCCACTCCTCACCGCACAGCTAGTCTGTTACTTTCCCACCCAGCATTGAATAATGCGGTTACCCCCCCCCCCACCCCGTTATACCCCTGGGTGGAGAGGATAATTGAGGTATATTGCCTTACTCAAGGGCCAACCGTTGGACATGGGACTCGAACCCAAGACCACTGAGATTTGCGGGACGACCGCCTCATCCACTGGACCACACTGCCCCTCTCCATTAATACGACGTCATTAAAAAAATCGTAGAAAATGCTCAAGTACCATGAAGGTTGAAATGAAAAGTCGAATATATTCCCTTTTAGCCATTACATACTCTTATCTGGCGTTTTCCTCCTCCATCCACCTTATAAGCGTCTTCAAATTGAAATGGCGGCCAAACGGGCGCATTTGACGATAAAACCTTAAAATTAGCATATTAATGTAATATATTTGGTTATACCATCCAAAAGTTGAATATTAAGTGTAAGATATTTCCGGACCATTAGAAAGAAAACTCTGTATGTCATTTCCATTTGATAACTATGGAGAAATCCCAGATGGTGACCAATACGTCTGTCGTTTCAGACTTTTCAAAACGCTACAAATTACCATATGTCTGTAGTAATTGTAGTATGTATACATCCAGGGGGGGGGGGTGGGGGGAAAAAAATATTTTTAATTTTTTTATAAAAGTATAAATTGGGGGTATGAGACATGTTTTTAGCACAGATATTTAAATAATTATTACCTTTATTGTTATCAGTCTTCTTAAATTTAAGATGTTGGTCAAGTGAAAACAGGTATGAATTTGGTTAGGTTTAAGAACTTAACGGAAGGAATATTGCCATATTTTTTCATTTGAAGTATGTGAACAAACCAAAATATACTGACATGATTTATTGTCCAAGGTTATATTGTTCATATTAAAATTGGTACTTTTATGGTGATTATGGATAATATAACTAAAATATATCACAGATGGTAAATTGTACTTAACAAAATTGAGACGTCCATTGGCTGCCATCGTGAATTAAAGGCAAGATGAATAAAAGATATGCCTGACAAATAGTTGGAATTATCACAAATTTTGCCATTTTGATGGAACATTTGGAGACATTTTAGTACCCATCCTGGGGATCTGAAGCAAGCTAAGCTTGATAAACAGTTCGATTACTCGTGGAAAATATGTGTGTTTTTTTCCTAATTTAATGATTATTTTGGGTCCCAATATGCCGCATTTTTAATATTTTTCATTTTTGGACGCCATCTTGAGTATTGCTGGAATGCTGCATGTTTTCATTGTTTTTATATTTTCACTGCGTTAAAGATGATAAAAGGAAGCAATAAACAGTGATTTGATTGTGTACTGGTAGATTAATTTTGAAATATGACGATACTTAATTTGCATGTAAAATGGTGAAACACCCCCACACTCGAAAAAATTGGCACCATATTTTTTGTTCAATCAGATATAATTAACAAGGTATTGCACGGAAAATAAAAACCATTGAAAACCCACGGGAACACACATGGGCCACGGGACTATATGGTCAAAAAATGATTACGGGGAACTTGCGCCATTGTCATTCTTGGTCAAAGTTTACGACAGGTGCGAGAGGAGAAAGTGAAGAAGGAGACAATTCGTATTTGTGGGAGTCGATTTGAAACGGGAGCAAAATTGAAGACTCCGAGAAATCCGTTTCAGAAGAAGATATTCAAGCTATCAGACGGGGGAAGACGAAGTGCAAGTGTCGCCTTCACCTTGAAGAAACCATCCGTGTTACCTATTCGGTCTACACCTCAATTCACCGTCCACTGAGGAGGATAGTCAGAGGGATCCGGGAACCAGTGATGCGCAAGGCTGGTATCACTCCGAGGAAGATTGAATTTTAAGCACTAGAGATCGGAAGAAAAAAGTAGATAGTGTGAAACATTTCTTTTGTTTACTATCTTTTTATTCAGTATGGGGGAATCTATTGACCCACAGCTAAAAGACAGATGTTAAGAAACCGTGGGTAATTTTGACAATACGTTTCAAATGGACAGCGGACTATGGACTGAGCTTATCTCAATCTTGCCGATCATAACTATACACGCGTAAAAGAGATCGAAAGAATGCGGGCGCAACTGCTAGGGCGTAAGAATGAGGGTATGAAGTACAAAGCTACGGGTATGTAGTGAGTGGAAATACCAATGAGTCTGCTGGTACTCTAGGATAGTGGTAGCTGAAAAAGTTCAAACCCCTATTTCAGAAACTGAAAGAGGGTTGGTGGGGCTTAAAGGAATCCAGATAGTATAGCACAAGCCAGGTGGGGAGGAGACTTGTAAGACCTGAGAACGTCAAGTATAGAAGAGAAAGGGAATCATACACAAACACCTACACATACATATTTGTATGCAAGAGTTTGGGGAGGTCTACCAATAGCAGTGACCATGCAGAAATTTGCACAAGAGAATGAGAGAAAGTGTTCGATCATGATGTTCATGATCATTCAGCATGTATCAACGCTCATGGAGCACGCAATAATCACTTGTACCCTGGGAAAAGCAGGCCTATGCGAAGACGACCCAAATGGGGTTCTATGAAGGCATGGTCAGTTACATAGAAATCAGACAGAAATTAGGAACGCTTCGCGGACCCAAGAGAAGAGGGAAAGAAGAAAATACAAGCACGAAAAGATCCCGTGACTGGATCGATTTCCTGCGTGACAATAATCATTGATTATGGGGCGAGCGAAATGAAAGATAAGCGAGGTTGCCAGGGGCGAACCAGACCGAGTCCTCGGGGGGGAAGACTCAAGAAGTTCCCGATTTTTCAGGCGCAAATTTTTCGGCTCGCGGTGCGCGCCGAGAGTAGACCGACGGGGAAACTTCACCCTAACTTCTCTTCTTACATCAGGCTTGTTTCTCTTATTAACATATTCTTGGTACCGGGGAGTCGTCTAGTTCACTATTTTGCATTTTCTCTTTTTCTCTTCCGTAGCAACTGTTTACTTACCATTTTGTTTGGCTCCCCTTCCGATTTTTTCCCCGGATTTTGGTTGTCCGGGGGGGCAGCTTGCCCCCCCGGCCCCCCCACTGGTTACGACACTGCGCGGTGCGTAGTATCCCGCAGATGACGCGAAACGAGATGACAGGAGAAGAAGAGTTGACGCGCTTATTGCAGGGCTGCATATCTCAGGGACCATAATCTGGATGCCAGCGTATGAATTGGAGAGAATACAATCAGAAACGCTAGCTTACAAGAATTAGGTAAACCTATGCTAGGAGATGGGGGAGGGTAATATAACAGTGGGCCAACTATATGGATTGCACACCAGTATTCAACAACTTTGACACAATTGACTAGAAAAGCACTTGCATGAAGAACCAAGCAGAAATTTGTTTTAAAAATCATAGACAAACAAACACATTGGTTCAATCGCACTACCTCAGATCCCAAGCAGATACCATTCTTTCATCTCAAATCATCCATGGTAACACATGGTGATGAATCCTCGACCAGAATTGCTCCCAGATGATTCAATGATACACCACACCAGAGACGACAGATTCAATTTGCGTAACTCAATGGTGCTAGGTGAGGTAGTGTAAATGAAGTTAGAATGATACGAAAACGTCGATGAATGGAAAACCATCTTGGAAGGGCAGGAAACTCAGGTAGACGTCAAGTCAAAAATAAAACCAATGTCAAGAACACCTATCGGTCACAGCCAACAATGATCCGTGTAAATTCTGACACTCTCAAGATGTTGATGCAGTGAGGAACAGGGCAGTCTGGGTATAGAAACAGAAGGGTGAAGAGTTGTTGATTGCTCAAACCATTGCCCACCCGTGTATCTTTAGCCAATCATCTGCAGCCAAGAACTACACAAGCAGAGTTTCAAAGTAAGATCATTCTAGATGGCTGTTTTTGGGCTTCGATGAAAAGCAGGAAGACAGTATTATTACAGGAATGCATCTGCCAGGAGGAACTCGGACGATAGCAATACCACGCGGCAAAAGGGATCGAGATTATGTTTGTGGGCTATGCTGTACATGCCTAATCAGAATCACCATGAAACCACGAACGGTACGTGTATAGAGCTCTCAAATATTATCCCGAAATACGTCTATGGACGAGGAACACAATGACGCTTGGGATTGGCTAGAAGAGAACCAGTGGACGTAGAGGGCGCTAGCACAAGTAGCAGGGGCTCCAAAGCGAAGGAGCATCAGCTGAATACGATTCACCCTATACAGATCCATCTACTTCAATTGATTCTGAGATAACTTTCCTACCGAATTTACCTACATGAATACAGACGCAGCTACGGTGATGAGTGTGACCAAGACACTGACGATACAAGGAAATCATTCAAACCAAGAAGAAAAGACGAGGAACCGGACTTTCACAGTGGATTCAGTAATCCACGCGTTATTCAGAAGTGTGGGTTAGGCGTTCTTACGAAGATTTGAACTTTTTATACAACCAATTGGGTGAATAAGACAAAGGAGGGAAAGGTACATTGCAGAATTGAGAAGAATAGACAAAATCAAAACAGCAATTTACGCTATATGTCTAGTCATCTGGCAGATTGTTTGAATTTACATATACCATAGCAATGAATGCGAATAATAATCAGGCACCTGCAGAACGACTAAGACGGCAACCAATCAATGCCGTTGCGTCATGGGGTTACGGGCCTTGTCGCATCTTAGCTATCCCCCCCAATTTTCAAGGAATATATGATCGAGGAATAGAGAAAGAGTGAGATTTTTAGGAAGCAATGCATTTTGCATTAGCGAATCAAGTGGGGAAAAATTTCAGCAATGCATAGATATGTTAGGCAAGTTTTACTACTCGGCTGATTTTTACAAATTGTGGGCGGGGGAGCCGCACTCGACAATCCATCGAGATTTCAATTCCAAAGTGCGGAAAGAACGCAAGCCATGAAGCTCAGCCATATGCCGACGAATTTGACCATGAAAATAGAGAAACATTGAAACCACAAGACAAACAATGATGGACGATGATGACTTTGACATGGACGATTATATAAGCAATTGTAGGCTACTTAGATCCTGACCAATTGATGACAGACATTTGACGACAAGACACCATGAACTGTAGGTACAGGACGGAAACCAGAGAAAGACCCTCAAACATTAATTTCAATCCCAGAGACCAGACGTTGCCTAACAAGCAAGTGATCCCCTTGAAGATCAAGGCAATAATCACAGCAGGAGAAGAACCCCAGCAATCAACCTGAAATCAAGAATACCAAGACAGATTAGACCTAACGCGTTTATAGATTCGAGGATCAATAGCTGTACCTCTAAATAGAACCACAATTACTAATAACATGTGCCACCACCTGTAGGAAATAATACAGCCGAAGGACTGCTGGAAAGGAACTGGAGGACACGGACCAGACCGGGGGGGGGGGGGGGGGGGGAATGAATTGGGGGAAACAAATAGATAAAAGACAACGACGGAGCTGACGCAGGGGACACGAGATTCTGCCCATACTCTACATAGTAGATTAAGGGTTTTAGACTCGTGGAAGAGCCTCACGGTAAAACAACAGTTCGGTGCGCCTATAACGCGTAGATTAAGCGTATGTTACTCACGTTATTCCAGATCAGACCAACACGGTTGCGTCTTGAAACAACCGGATAAATCGCAGATACGTTAGGTACATGCAGCACACCAAAACGATCCAAGAAGAAATTGGGTATTTCACAGGGGGATTGAAGATGGTGGGTTCTGGATCCCGTGGGGGAAAACATATGGCCTAGCATATTAACGCGTCTAATGTCAGAAATAATGACAGGGTATGCAGGGATTAGATTGAAAAGGAATTGGTTTCAAGATTGGAAAGACGAAGGATTCCTGAGACGACGGATCAAGGAACTGAAACAAACACCCTGTTGAAGGTTTCACGTACGACATCTACAAGATAGGAGTTTAATCGAAAGAGACTAAGGACATGGAACTTACCAATCATTGCTTCCAATCAGTGGATGTATCAGACAAAAGAAACTGAAAACAAACTGTGAAATGGAAACTGGTTGGACCTCCTACAAACCTAGAGTTCTAGGGGAGTAATGTCAAAAACGCTCTGCTGACAGAGTGGCCCTGAACGGAAGGATATCTTCAATCACAAACCAATCCAATCAATACATCGACAGGGTGCGGACTACGACCACTACGGAAATATTTTAAATTCTTGCTGGGGAAGATGGATTCACTCACTACAAACAACGGGACATTAACTTGATTGGTGCAGGAATTAATGTAAACAGACCAAAACGGCAGAAACTTGAAAGTGGGCGTCGCATGGGAAGAGCCAAGAGTGCAGATAAGAGAAAATGGCAGTGGAACGTACATGCGAAATGTTTACACCATTCAAGAGTAAACCGTTAGCTGAAGCAGTGAGTGACCCAAGAGAGATCAGAAGATGAATTTCGTGAGTGCCATACTGCAGATTGACCCATATCCTATCAGATCAAATTGCTCAGATCACCATGACAGATGAATGTAGATACGTCACATCACACAACTAATTGCTGTAACCCCGTCTCATTAGAATGTCTGCTTACCTGCGACCAATACTACCATACGTTAAGTGAAAGGACCCTCAGCTACAGAAGAATATTTTTTATCGATATTGAGGCGTCACCACCGCGCAGATCACTTCCAGTCTGGGCTGGCCTTGGCATGCCAGTGGTTCCAAACAAGCGCTAGAACGCGACAGCAAAGTAGCGATAAAACGTACCACTTTGAATAAGCCGACGGAAAAAAAAAAAAAAAAATCAGTTACGACAACATGCTACCACTATGTCCAGCGC
Source organism: Ophioderma brevispina (assembly GCA_023653785.1). Classification (NCBI taxonomy): domain Eukaryota; kingdom Metazoa; phylum Echinodermata; class Ophiuroidea; order Amphilepidida; family Ophiodermatidae; genus Ophioderma; species Ophioderma brevispina. The sequence goes on from JAMKCH010008155.1 coordinate 22,124, forward strand.
GGCACAACCTCACTCGGGTAGGTGGCTGTCTCTAGATAGATACAACACATGTACCGTTGGGCTCATTCATTCACCTTATCACAATGATGCCACGGATGTAGAATGGGTTAAAGAAAACAGATAGAGTGCATCACCATACTCCCACAGAATATCATGAACTTTGACAGTTACTAAATATTCGCTATTCTAGCTGCAATTCCGATTAAAGGGGGAAAGTGAAGTTAAAGCCTGTAACGAGACTGATCCTGATACGATACTGAAAATACGGCAACAACAGGCAAAAAAAGTAGGTGACAATTGATAAATTATTTTTATAATGTGACAATGGTGAAACGACTGAAAAAAGACTATTTATTGTGTAAAAAAGGGTTCTGCTGCGCATGCGTCGAAAACGTTAGGACTAATCATCCATTTGAAAATGCGAAATGTTGATGTACTGATGACTTAGATTTTTAAACAAATGAAATTAAACAAGCTGCAAAGTTGTCGTGAAAGGGAGCATAAGTATCATAGACGTATATGATTAGTATACAAGTCCCAATACGGTTTAGTTTTTGCAGAAAAATCCCTAGACATGTCCCATTTTTCAAGTTCAAATCCCTATTCGGTGGTCATGTTTTTATCTTTAAATAAAGGCAATGTTTCAAAGTTCCTAAACAGATCAGGTATGCGACGTTGTCCCGACTAAGGAATTCGTCTGTGTGCTGTTGGTTGGCATTTCCTACCCCCTGGTCCGACTTTGCATGTTTCCGCTCGTTTTCTTCAATATACAGGGAATTACAAGTTTCCAGGAACCAGCGAACATCTCCAGCCGTATGGGGAAGCGCATGATCTGTGGAGAGTCATGGGGAAGCGCCGCAGTGTAATTGTTATGCTATATGTTTTCACTGATAAGATCATGAAACTGGCAAACTCGCGAATCAGTTTTGACGAATCACTTTTGGGATTTTAAACTTGAAATGGATTTGAATCCATACTGAAGTCATTAAATTTACGCAGATGCCTTAAGTAATGCTGTCATGTGCATGTATGGTAAGATATTTCAAGACAAACCATTTTTTGAGAAATGGGGCGGAGCACTCCCAATTACTGCATACACTTCAGCCGAACCGTAGCCGGGAAAAATGTGACGGTGATTCGTGCATAATAGATGAAACCAGGACAATCCCAATATACATTTTTTTCATAATGTTGCGCTGACTTTTTTTAACCGCTTAAAATTATTTCCCCGGACCACGAAAGGCCACATAGCCCCGACCCTACCCGACCCGCCCAAATGATCCCCGGAGTACCGGACCGGAATAAGGTTGCTAAAATCACCTCCACCCGGTTCGGTCCGGTCCGGGTCGTCCGGGTGAATTCGGGGATTCGGGGTGCCCCGGCATGGCCTCTAATTCAGCAATAAATACTCTATCACTTTACAAACTGATTTTTGTTTTTCAGACCAATTTACACATTTTCATTTATATTCTCAGCCTGGCATTTTGTACCATATCTTTGTAAGCCGTGTAACCCAGCCATGTATTAAGAATTGCCAAGTCCCTCTTTAAACCCCCCTTATTTAGTAATTATCGAATTTTGATAATCAGAATGACATCCATTTTTTTTCTCATTGGTCATCCTAAAATTTGAGCCCATCAAACCATTTCATTCCCAACATACAACAAAAATCTAATCTCCATTTTAATGGTTAAACCAGCAATATTAGCACAGTAGTTGCAGCGGTGGCGGCAAGCTTCATTCATAGTGCAAACTGCCGAACGGGTCATTGGACGAGCCTGAACATTGACCGAAAGTTGAAGTCACTGTGCGCGTTTATAAATATATCCGTGAGTGGCCAGTGGAATTCCCGTACGGAGCCTATGCTATCTAAATTGCCTTGCTTTGGTCGGTGGTGCATAATTTGTGCTGCAAAACTATCATCAAAATCTTTTTTAAAGACCAGACATGAGAGGATTGCTACAATACAAAGTCACGAATCATTCCACCACAAGGTGGGTGGCATAGCCGTGCATAGGCTACCTGGTACTTTCCGCAGCCCCGTCTGCGCTATAAATAGCGATGACCCTGCGAATGAACATGAGGTCAAACAAGCTTCGTTCAAAATGGATCCCAGTTTGTAACTTCTTCCACGCAAAAAAAAAAATACTCCAACTTTTTGAGTGAAAAATGATTGATATTAAACTATTTTCGACTTTAGAATAGGTGTCAAGTTTTCAATTTACGTGATTACTTGCTAACCTATTGGAAGGCAAAAACGACGCTTCTTGGCCGCCCCCCTGCAGTATTGAATAGGGCCTTTGGCAATATGCCATGTTTGCTTCTACCACAAACCGCAGTTTGTTCCCCTGGCACTGTCATGGTCCGTATGTTCAAGTGCCAGGCCTAATATCAAGTAAAGAACACAATTGACACCATCAAAACAAGCACTTCAGATAAATAACAACCTCATTTGTTTTTTATGTATAAGCATTCATTTTGACGCATACCACTTTCAAGCTATGATAATAATTGTCAATTTTAACTACCCTCTTGCAATTGTGAGGTCATGAGGGTTTTGCCTATACAATGCTGTAACAATGTAATGTATGTACATAAATGGCACTGAAAGTTCTCTGTGGCATTACTGTGTAAGTAACAAAACCGAACCTTTCAAGAGAAGTCAATGAGGAATATCAATATGCCACCCTTACTTTTTAGAAGAGTGATTTAAAGGTTTTTGACGGATGTTATAGAAAAAAACAAAAATTAAATACCTTTGACACCCTGAAGCTTCAATAAGGCAACATATTTCATTGTTACATGTTCCCTTTTTTGAAGGCTTATGATGTCCCCTACACTTCTCAATGAGTTTTTTAATCAAAATAAGAATTGGGAACAAATTGGGGGGTTGACAAAAAGGACGTAACTCAGCCCTGAAAGAATATTAAAAAATTTTCTTTAATTCTGCTGTATAAATCTTTTTGAGAAATGTGATGTTTAATATTTAGTACATGTGGAACTGGATTGATTTTTGTGAAAATGTCATATACAATCTTTTTCACCAAGGTTTTTTTCTTAATCAAAATTGTATGCGGATACAAAATCATGGGTTTATTTTTTTAAAAAATGTGTTCTTTGGATGTATTCAGGGGGCAAGTTTATACAAGGGTCAAAATTATAAAAGTGACCAAACGTGTTTTCAAGTATACCATCATGTCGTACCTGTCAAGATTCAAGAAACGGGAGGTATAGTTTGCCCTACCTTAGGTTTATAGTTAAAAGAGTTACAAGGCAAATGGGTTCAAGGTCACAACTGGGGGTAAATTTCAGAGGTCATCGGTTTGTTTAAAAATGTGTAAACTTGTTGCGTCTTCTGTACAGAGGCCGAAATATATAGATCGCGTTGTCAATGACGTTTTGATAATAATTAAGAGGGTCAAATATGCCGTCGTCCACAGGGTCTATGGGAACCACTAGTCATATCAGTCATATCTGAAAAGTCTCACTTTGAAAGGTGAAACCCGAATCTATATAAATTTTAATATTATATGACCCTGAACGATTTAAAACCATTTCAACAAAATCGGACCATTCTATAAATAATGAACCTTGAACTTTCTTCAGCCTATTGTACAAAACAATAGTCGTAATATATGCAAATTATAGCTTTTTATAAACCTTATGAGCAACCGAACAGATGTGTATAAATTTTAAAACAATTTAAAACACTTTTATTGTTTTCTCCGGTACAAACTTTGCCCCCGTTAAAAGACCCAAGTAACACATTTTAAAAAATGAAACCCATAGTTTCAGATTTCTCCATAAATTCTGTAATTGGAAAAACCTTGGTGTCAAAATTGTATATTAAAAAAATAAACCAAAAATAATTACATTTCCCCATGTCTATTTTCTACTAATCAAAACTATTCAGTACGCCAATGTAAACATCTCATCAAGCTCATATATGGTACTTCAAGCAACATTATATAAACTTCCGTAAACAAAAGACAATTTTAATTATGAACATTTTTGAAAATAATATAATAAAGCTTTCATATTTCTTTCAGTGCTGAGTTACGTCCTTCCTGTTGGTCACCCTCGGAAATAAGGCTTTACAAATGTTTACTTTTTACAAACCAAATTTCACTTTCTCCAAATTTCTCGGACAATGTTGCCCCCTGTATATTAACATAAGTTTCATGTTTGTCTTCTGTACATTTTCAGCTTTACAACCATATATAGTTTATAGGTATATCATAAAACCTTTGTGACTTATTCTATTTACGTGTAAAAACCTGGTATATTAATGTACTTTCCAAGCAGTAATACACATTTTTCCCCCAACGTCATGGTGCCTGACCCTATACATTGTAGATAGCATGTCTTTTAACTATTTTTTTAACTGCAACGATATCGTATAAATGGTCTTTAAAACTGTTTTTTTGTATTTTGTCATTGTAATTTTTTAAACAAGAATATTCAGAGATTCCATATTACACTTCCCATCAGCAGTTGATATCAAGCATGAACTCAAAATAAACCTATTTTGCAGTTGCTGTCCAAGAAAAACAAGAATGAAGTTACTGAATGGGCTCAAGTTGTTGAAAGGGTGAAGCTCTTTTATCCAGGCATAACTTTGATAACAATAAAGCTCTGTGACAGATTGGGTCGAAAGTTAAATCTACTATAGAAAGCTCAATATGAACAAACACCTGAAGATTACCATTAAAAAATGTGATTATGGCTGGAATCTCCATACTTGTTGCCAAAAAGCCTCTCCCCTAGCAACGAAGCTCAGTAAACCCTTGAAGTTGACAACACCATCTGTCTGTGAGATTGAAGTATTAAAAGCTTAATTGAAAAATTTGCAAGATGAAAATTCAGAAAATTACAATTGAGAATCGTGAGCGTGAAAAATCAAGTTGAAGTTAAAAGAACGCCAATCACCTCAACAAATGTCAATAACTGAACGGGCGAGAAATAGATCACGGGGCAAAATTTATTTTGAGCACGATGTGTGAAAATTTTATAAAAGTAAACAGAGAAGTTACAGAAACAAGTTGAAACCGCAAAGCAAGCAAAGCTGCAGCCTGGCATCTATTTTGAGTCAGCAGTCAAAGTTTCCAAAAAGAAAGCGATAGCCAAATTCATATGCTTCAAGATGATTCTGAGGAACTAACATCTATGGATTCTCATCATCAAGGAATTGGTAGGCAGATTGAAGGAAGCGTTTGATGAACCTGCAAGATAAACGTTGATTCATCAATACAGATCTTGACAAAAGTGACATCACTTTGAATGCATTAGTGATCGCCGGCGATATGGGTCAAAATAGATAGCGTTCTTCGAGGTACAAACATCATATAGTACACGTCTGTTTTGATAGTTTTAGGAAATTAAAGAAACTGTTGATTTGTAATTATGATTGCTTAGATATCAAAGATATAGTACCAATAGTTTTTAAGACATTACTTGTTGATGATGAGAACAAAAAAAGTTTTCAAAATGGCTTGATTTCACTTGACGTTTTGTAACACTCCAATGGACCTTTTTCACAACATTATATCAAGTCACAGGATATAAATGTACTTTATTATTTGTCCTTCAAAAGTACTTGTTGTTCTTTTTGTAACCTAAAATGCAATTCTAAGTTTTGAGGAACATTAAAACTGATCATTGAATTGACCATTAACGTGGTTAGTGTGTCCGTCAAAGTAATCAACATGTTGGTAACAGATTTTTACAAAATATAACGGATGAGAAAAAAACACTATGGACTAACTTGAATACAAGAAAGTTGTCTGCCATATTTATTACTGGGAAAGTAACGACAGTAATACTATAATACGTTGTCTTGTATGAAGTAATGAAGACGAGCGCGCGTATACCCAATGCCGCCTTTAGTTGCAGTGTGATTGGTGCTTTGCCTACGCGCGCGCTTAAAGCCGGTAAAATGTATACCCCCGCGTCGATCTTTGTACTTCCGGCTGGGACAGAGTTAGTAATACTATCATTGATGAATTTGTAATGGAAATGTCAGTCAAAACACACAGCACCAATGGTGCTTGTAGCTCAGCAGTATTTATTAGTAGGGCACCACACTCCCTGGGGGCACAACATTTTCTATTGAGTTCTCCTTACAGTCTAGTGATTATAGCAATTTGATTTGTTGCACAAGACTGAATTTTTATATTTTCAAAGAATGCCCCGTTTATCAGGGTCTACATGATCTTGACCAATCTGGTGATCCCTCATGGGATCGTGGGGTCAGCGTTCTTCTAACCAAGTCTCGTGATTAGTAAAAATTGATTTTGTGGCACAAGAGAATTTAATGATTTTGTTTCAAACAATGCCCCTTTAAATAATCGGCCCCCATGATCTTGAACCCAAATCTGCGAACACCCCACATGGACCTTGGGTCAGCAGTTCTCTGACAAGTCTAGTGATTATACAATTGATTGTGGCAGCAAAGGAATTGATTTTCAAGAATGCCCCTTTAATCGGGCCATGTGACCTTTGACCCCTAATCTGTCTGTGAAACCTTTCATTGGGCCTTGGTTTCAGCGTCCCTTTTTCTGCCCACAGTGTAGTGATTATAGCAATTGATTTGTGAGCACAAGAAGGACTTTATAGATTTTCAAAGAATCCCCTTTAATTGGCCCACTACCTTTGGTGGACCCAATCCTCTTTGACACCCGATAATGGAACCTTGGGGTCAGTGGTTCTTCTAACCAAGTCTAGTGATTCTACCAATTGATGTGTGGCACAGAAGGAATTTATAGATTTTCAAATCAAGATTGCCCCTTTAATTGGCCCACATGCCTTTCACCCAAATCTGTGAACACACCATATGGTCTTGGGGTCAGTGCGTTTTTCTTCTACCAAGTCTAGGATTATAGGCATTATTTGTGGGCCAAGAAGGAATTTATAGATTGTCAAGATTGCCCCTTTAAATTGGCCCACATGACCTTTGACACAAATCTGTTAACACCCCATTTGGACCTTGGGTCAGCGGGTCTTCTGACCAACTCTAGGGATTATAGCAAATTGATTTGTGCCAAGAAGGAATTTATAGATTTTTTCAAAGAATGCCCCGTTTAATCTGGGCCCACTGACCTTTGAACCCAAATCTGTGACCCCCCCACATGGGCCTGTGTCAAGGTGATTATTCTGACCGCTTTTTTCTGGTTCAATCCGCCCAATGCTCTTGGCAACAAGGAGCTTATGGCAAGTGTGAACAGACAGTACGATTCAACACAATGGCCATAACATATGCTCTGGCATACTACGTATGCTGAGCTAAAAAATAACGCATGTAAAATCGGGCCGTCGATTTTAGCCTAACACGGCTAGAGATGCTTAATTTATAGGTAGAGGCAGCAAAGGAACCCTCTGATGTCGATACGTCAATCGCTGTGATAGCCCGTGCACGGGGAGGGCGCAAATTCACACAAAGTGTTTGTCTGTCACACGGCGCCCGCCGCTACGCACCGCAAAATTATCTCTCCTATTTTCTCCTACATTATACGCACGTAAGTACAAAAACAGTGATTTTTTTAAAATATAAGAATTGGCCAGTGTGGAGTTAATTATAAAACATTCTTTTAAAGCTAATTAGAGTAATGTAAAACAGTAAAACGCGATGTCACGGTTACGGTCGCAGTGTTTGTTATGTAACGTCTAGGTCGATTTCCAGATTCCTTAGACCGACACGAACCTTCCGTCGCGTTACGCTTTTTGATGACCGCAAATTTAACGTGCGTTATGATATGACAACCTTAAAATTAATAACGTATTTATTTTATTTTCCAAATGTGCTAGTCGCATTCATAGTAACCTTTGTTTATTTTTCATTATAGTTTTTGTCCCTGTGTCATGAATTTCCAGGTATACGAGTGTCGTAATTATACAATCCTCCGCTATATCCGTGCGTGTGAATTGACCGACACTCGAACCATGCGCTATTCGTGCGTGATATTTTGACAGACGGTCTAAGACGAGCACATTCGTGCGTTAGCTTTGACCGTCAAATTGAACGTGCGTTACGGCATGACAGACTTAAAATTAATAAATGTAATTTTATGTTATTTTTCCCAAATGGTCTATCGCATTCAGAGTAACCTTTGTTATTTCATTATAAGTTCATCCTGACGATGAATTTCCCCAGGTATACGAGGTCGTACTTAATAACAATCTCCCTCATCTATCCGTGGGCGTGATGAATTGGACCCGACACTCGATCCATGGCGCTATTCGTAGCGTGATATTTTGACAGAATGGTCGTTGATTGCGCAACTGCTATGCTGATGATGACTAAAGTAGGGATTTGCTTAATTATATAATAATACATCTGTCTATCTTTGGTATGGATAGTCAAAATAAGACGCCTGATTTGCATAATTCAAAAAAGACGCCCGATTTTGCATAATCAATGCTGAATAGTGGTGAACTCTAAAAATTATAAATAAATCACTTTTGGGAGTTTTGTATGAAATATGTAATTTAAGACGCATACACGTTTTGGCATAAGGCCAATACAACGATTTAAATCGCATACTTCCTATAGTTTACACACCATAGGCATTTAAAAAAACCGTTTTAAAAAAAAAAAAAAAAAACCTTTTTTCAAAATTAATTTCCATGCACTAAGATTATGTTGATGAACTTGGCATGCCGACTTTTGCAGCACGGGATGATTATTGACTAAACTTTCATGTGTGTGTGTGTCAAAAATTCATCTCATTGACCTCCGTCGTGACCTTTGACCCTATTTTGTGCTTGGTTGCTTTGGAATATGTACTACTTTGCGAGTTATACTGCCACTCTCCTTGTTTATGTTAATAATACTCGCACTATGATTCCCAACCCCAGGGGTCCTTTAATGACAACTGGTATACTATGATGCTCGGTGGTTTGGGGTGCCATTTTTCAAATTTTTTGGTATATCGAGGGTGGTTGTCCCGTCAACAGAAAAAAAAAAAACCCCCCCCCAACGCGCCCAATTGCAAAATTGGTGTAATTTTGGAAATTGGCAAAGAAAAAAGCAAGCCCAATTTCCCAATATTGGGCGCTTATTTGGCAGAAAATGGTATAGAGATGGTCACAAAATGCACGCTTTTTCGAGTATAAGATGGTCCACATTCTAAAGTCTATGCCGAAGCATCGCCCGATACAAACTTATTTGAAGGACCCCCCTCCCGGGTACCAATGGGCTGCCAATTCGTCTGAAAATTTACAAAGAATGGCAAAAGGCTAGAAATTCAGTTTCAATCAAGTTCTAACAAGTTCAAAAACCAGGGTAGTAGGACAACTTTAAAGAAAATAAGAAACGGTCAGAGGATTCAAGTTCTGCCAGCATTTTCTAAGAGTGCCGTTGAATAGGAAATGCTTCAAATGATGGGACCCGGGAGCATCCAGAACCACTGCTTCAAATCTCTGGCCTATTACGCTAAAACTTGGCGAGATAAGAAGAACAAATCCTGAAGAATTTAAAGCTTTTAAAGCCTCTGATGCAGCTCGCCAAACCTGTCGGCGCAAGAGCCAACTGAACTAAGATAGAAAGAAAGGGATAAAATTGACCGGTCGCATTAGACAGGCAAGCGTTTCCTTCCAAAGCAGCGCAAAGCTCAACCAGCATTGTTGAATGAGAATGGAGACCCCAAAACAAGCAAGATACTTACCACCCGCATAGAGAAAACAAAGAAAGCAGAATACAACAGGCGCAAGAAACAAGAGTCGAGGGCAAGAATGAATGCACGCAGAAACTCAGGGCAAAAGAAAAGATAACAAACCTAAGGCAAAATGGGTCAAAACTGTGCTGCAGCAAAGGGAAAAAAAGCCCCCGGGAAAGGAATGGAAACACACCTCGACCTTTCAAGTGAAGCTCCACAAGCGGCAGTGGTTTTAGTCATCGAAGCCAAACGATGGCATGCTCGACTGTGAGGCACGAGTCCCACAGGATGCAGAAAAATTTGCAGATATTGTTCCGATGATTTCCTTGATGGAACCCCGCACAACTCCTAGAAAAAAAGCTCAATAGACAGCTGGCCTGTATGGTTGCTAGTAGTCACAAGGACGCTGCGTGTCGATTTCAATAGAACATCAGACAAAAGTGCCAGAGCTAAAGAACGAAGAAAGATTCAAGATCTCTTGTCATATAGAAAGAACGGTTGTTGGTACGGCTATCTCATTAATAAAAATACAGAGCAAAATCCCTGGCAAAAGAATTAGATGTGCGTCAAATTATCTAGCAAAGCCTTTCAAACACGAGAATAGCACTCCGTTACGAGAAAGAGATAGGAGTGATTCACAAGCTTTGAGTATGATAGAGTCCAGCATCTACCAGAAGGCAAATATTCTCGAAGAACTGCATATATAAAACTGTAAAGGATCAAACACAACGGAGGATCATGGAAGTGTCATTGAACAGGCATATAAAATGTGGCGGGAGGACAAAGAAAAATGAGAATATAGTCATTTTCCTCTGTTCCAAAAGTTGAAGACCATCAACAGTTCTATTGCAGCGTAATATACAGATTGTCAACACATTTGCCCATATTGTAACAATATTCTACTGAAGCTTGCTCCAAGGCACTAAACAGAGTGCCCCGGCATCCAACATGCCAGAAAAAAGTTAAAAACAAGTATGACTCTAGAGAGGACATGGTGTCCCAAACAGATAAGTACATGAACCCGACTGCAATTACAGAAATGCACCGAGTGTGGACCCTTCCTGCTGGAAACCAACAGTTTTCCTTCCAACTGTTTAACTGATCACGGAGGAAGAGTATGTGACTGGGCTAAGTGGTCACTGAAGAAGCTACCACATGGGACGAAAAGACCAAAAGAACAAATGAAAACCACTAGGAGAGAAAGTTTCGGAGTTGATAAAATAACTATTAGAAGAAACTGAACCACTAGCAAAGCATCATTTAATAAGGTGGGGGGGTGGTGGGGGTAACGGGAGGAAGAATATTTGGGACAGGTAAGGGAGTGTTAAGACGAGGGGAAAGGCTGAGGTAGTAAATTGATAGGTGGAAGTGATGAAGAGGGCAGGTGGCAAGGGTTAATGAGGGAGGGAAGAGTTGGGCTAATAAGGACGGGGGTGAATAAATGCGGCGGAGCGTTATCGCAGAGTGTCCGCAGATAACTTCGCCGCATTACCCCGGAACTCCCACCAAATTTGGGCCGTAATTAGTTCTGGACTTCAGTGAACCACGCCACCCCAAATAATAAAAAAAAACAACACCCTCGCTCCCTCGTCCTCCTTTTTTCAATACTTAGTTTTGTCTTCACATGACGAGACTCCCCCTTCTTCCACTTTGCAGTTCCGCCGGTACGATCCACCCATCTTTGCCTATTATCATTGCGTTTCATGATGAACCTTCGGAATCCCACATAGTACAAGAGGCTCTTGTTTTCATATCGGAAGAACCTACCACACCATCATGCGGTTCACTCAGTTTGCGATGAAATGGCTTTCAACCACCATCAGCACCAACGAACTTCTTCTTTACAACATCGTTTAGAATCATACTGAACGGCGCCACTGCTTATATATTAACCTTAGTTGGGTCACTATTTAATAGCGCTATACGAAAGCACACAAAGCTCGGCCTGCGGCCAAATTCTCAATTTATATTATCATTCCTCATTTTTCTCAATATAATATTTCGTAGCCACTTAGTTCAATTTGTGTTGCAATACTCGAAGTCCATATCGCGAAAATGACAGTGGTTTAGGTCTGACATCGTCTTTAATAATATTGAAGTCGCTATATGCAAAAGGCAAACCACGGTTCTCAAAACATTCCCATCCATGACATCGTTCCATTATACCGTTTTGTTTGTTCCGATATTCCGTATTTCTCATCACTGCACCGAGCTATCGGAACCTCGTGTCACAGCGCATTGTTCTTCCCCTGCTTGTACATGCACAGCCCCGTGTAGTAATTAGTTGGAATAGATCACACGACAAGCATCATGTATGGTGTGACGTCGTAATTAATACGTCGTGGCTCGCTTTGTTTGTGGTTTGAGGATTCTTTAGCATGTGTATCGCATGGAAGCGGTGCCCGCGGTAAACCTAGACTCCTTCATAAATATTGTTGGGTGTCCGTAAAGTGTGGTTCGGTGGCTCAACCAGTCAGGAATTTGCAAGTCATCATGTTGTCGAGTTCCTGATGGGTCGGGTACCCCATGCAAACCGGGGGCCCTTGGCTGATGTTAGCTTGGCCGAGCTTAGATTTCGGGCTTCCCTGTGAGAGGAACGTTTCGGGTCAAGACACGGCCAAGGGTCCGAGTGATGGGGTCTCCGGAACAGTCAAGTCAACTGTACGACGTGCTGTTGTCTCGATACGTGGGGTTTTATTAACACGGCAGAAGGACTATTTTCACTTATGCTGACCAAGCATTGACCCCGACATAGCTGCAATAACAGCGGCGGACCATTTTTCCCTTGGTCAAAGTGGCGAAATCCATCGAACCGACCAGAGAGAGTTGTTAAGTAGGCGTCCCTGAACAACTGTCATTTTCATGCAGTCCAAATGTGTCAAACCTGGTTTGATTACTACTCGGCCCATTGACAGTGCTCTCAGTAGGGGTCTTGTGAATCAAACTGGTCGTGTTAACAATGCCAATATGTCAGCCCATGGCAAGAACACTTTTGAAGATGGTTCAAACCCTGTCAACGCTCAGCTGGAGATGAACCCATCTGAAACACCTGCAACCACAGATGGAGGATGAACCAGCTGAAACTCCTGCAACCAATCAGATGCAGGATGAACGCATGCTAAACACCTGCAACCAATCAAGATGGAGGATGAACGGCTGAAACACACACATTGAAAATGAACACTTGAATGGCCTTTATTTGCAAACACTCCAAGTAGTAGGTGTGTTCAGGTGTTTTTAATTTATTACTTTCAGATTATCTGCAAGCAAAATAGTCACCAAAGTCTGTACATTCCATGTAGTATTTTGGTAGTACATTTAGAGCATTAATTACTCTGTGAACTGGACTGAAAGACCGACAACCAGATCGGTATTTTGACCCCCTAATTCGATGTCTGGAGGATGATAGAAACAAAAACCATGCTTTGTTATGTATTACGATAAATAGCTCACCACGGTAGTCCCTATGGGTGACTGCGCCATAATAATTATTATTCTGCTCTACCTTGAAATTGGGCAAAAACAGGCTGAAAAAATCAATAGAATGCATACATATGGCAACAACAAACTGAAGTCTTATACCTGAATTTATATACACATGTACACACTGGGTAACCCAAGATCTTCTTTGTAATTTGACTTATATTTAATCTTTCTACTGAATGGCGGATCAGACTATCACCAGTTGACTACTGTTCCCATAAAAGCTGACACACTTTAACTAAACTCAAATCAAGATGAGCACTTTGTCTTTAATCAATAATACAAAATTAAGTTCATTCCACACTAATATAAAACACCATTTCCTGCCCACTTCAGTAGACTTCTTGGGTTAAGAGTGACATTATGTTCATTATATATTCCCCTAGGTGCATCTCTGTGATGAGCTACTCACAAACCCATTCAGAATGAAACTGAAATTTCCTAGATTATCTCTGAGTTTGTCCTGATAATCACATACCTTGTCCACCCAAATGACGAAGCTCAAGATCTCTTAAATGTAAGTCAAATAGCGTGGTTATTTATTTCAGCTTTCTTTTACATCAGTGTAGCAACATTCAGTGACAAGCATGCTTTCCAATATGGCCCTGTAAAACTAAATACTACACTTAAATGCAATGGGATAAATATAATGTAAAAGAAAATAAATATTATCATTAAAAATGGAAGAAATTGATTCAATATTTTTACTGCATTATTGCTTACCATATTAAATGAAGCATCAAACCCCACTGTAATTTTTCTGTAAGCCTTTTTATATTTTCCCTCCTGCTTCTTCCTCTTATTCTTACAGGGCTGAAATGGAACCTGACCCTAATGTAATTGCTACTCAAGATACAAACAAGAATCAAACCAGTACGTAGTAACTCATAGTGGTAAGTGAAAAATTTTGGCCGCTGGCATTGTATACATACAATGCAATACTGAACATCCCAGTGCTGGTTCCACAAAATAACTGTATAAATAAGCGCTAAGCATGTACACTAAACATTCATTGTGGCCATCATATTATTATTATTACTATACACCAAAAGTTTTTATGACAACTATCACCACCAAGTGTTCACTGAGGGTGCGTTCTCCCATCTTGTATTGTAGCACAGTAGTAGCTACAATAAAAGTCCTTAGCATAGCCATACACATGTATCTGGATAATAGCATGTCTGTTGAGAAAGTTCTAAGCAACAAGTTGACCTAATTTCCATGTTTCTTCCTTGTTCTAAAGTGATGACCAGTCAGTCAACTGAGGTTATAGAAAATTTTGCCCTTCCATCTTCATAGTAGGAAACTAGTCGCTAGACTGATTACCAGTACTTACACACAATGGCAACTCGTAGCCTCAAGTGAAAGCGATAAGCTCGTAATTCTAGTGATGATGAGGAGCATTTGAATGATAAACCTCAAGCTTTTTATGATGAAAGTGGTAATGATTTCAGTTACGATGAAAATGACGATGTTTAACATGCACATACATACATGTCGATTGACTAGATTCTCTCTCGCCCACACTTACCCCATGGCCTGTGCGCACGCACACACACACACACAGACACACACACAGACACACACACCCACACACACACACACAGCTCTCACACATTAAAATAGATTTGTCTCAGCATCTTTATGTCTACTATTGTCTTATTTTATTCCAGCTGGTGAATATGTGGCAGTCATTTTCGATGATAAGTGGTATCCAGGAGCGGTTACTAAAGTTGGAGAAGACACATGTCACATCAACTTCATGATGCCAGTAGGCTTTAATCGATTTGTGTGGCCTGTTGAAATAGATGAAAGTGAAATAGCAAAGACAGGCATATTCAGGCGTCTACCATGCCCTGTACCAGTTTCTTCGCGACACTTCAGCTTTGACCAAGAGATTGCCAAATCTGTTACTTCCAGTGTTGAGAAATACCTGAAAAAGAACAAGTAGCAGAAAGAAAATGTTAATACTGTAGAAAGAACAATGACATCGTGTAAGATTATGCTGTGTTATAGTAAACTGGTGGACACAAAGTGTGCTTCAACCTGTACATAGGACAATGTGCTTTATTTTAATGCAAAAATTTGATGGTGTTCCTCTCCATTTGTGTGCTTTGTTATGTTTAAAATTTACCAAAGAAGTTTGCCTCGTGTTCAAAATGTTGCTAGAAAATTTGTGTGCCATATATAAAATACGAACTTTGCAATGCAAACTTGTAAAACATGCGAGTGGATGAGCTTAACTATATAATTATGTAGCTCTGTAGTTTCACACTTACCAAAATACCATCTTTGTGATGACTGGTTAAAGGATAAAACGTAACTTTTTGATTAAGCCATCTTTTAAGAGTAGCCCAACCATTTGTTAACTGTTTATGATGCATGGAATCTTGATTTCTGAAAGTGGAACTTTGTTAAAGGGACATTCAGAGATCCGGTGGTGATCATAACCTCTTCTGTTTTGCTACACATTCTACAGAGGACAACAAAACAAACCGATGCTGAAAATTTCACTTGATTCAGACTTTCCATTTAAATTTTATGAGTATATTTGTATATATTAGTTCCCCATAGGCCACTGTGTTATTTTTAATACAAAAATTGCTATAGTTACGTAACGAAAAGTTAGTTGCCTTTTTCCTTTTGGATACTTATTAATTTGGAGGTAGGCTATGTGTCCATGCAGAAATCTGGCTTTGTCAAAAAATGAGGGCGCCCTTTCCATGAAATCTCTGAGTGTCCCTTTAACACATGTTGAAATAATATGAATGAAAACTTACGGTGCAACATTAGGTTCTTCTGCGGGAGAAGTGACGAAGTGGCGAAGAAGCTGTGAGAAGGATTCTCCGTAAAGAGTGCTTTATTACGTATCATTAAGAAAAACATTTAACAGTCCTTTTAAGGACTCACAAATTCATAAAGAAACTTCATTGTCACACTTTAATATGTTTGCTGTTCATGTTTCGTTTCATCAATATAGTTATTTTCGTATATTAATACAAATAAAAAAATAAGATTAATAAAAATAATAACAAAATAAGTTAAGAACTCCACAGTTTACAAGTGCCGATCTTGCGACAGGAGTGACCCCGTCCGATGGTCCAAAAAGGAACTGGTCCTCGGGTTTCCGTCCGCTCATCGGTTCAGGGAGTTTATGCGCCAGCCAATGCTCCAATGGTGCCTGTTTGGCACGCACGCCCTGTGTATTGTTGGGAGAAAATTGAAAATAGTCGGCTCTTCCCTTTATGATAATCAACAAATGCCGACGTTAGGGATTGTCCCGTTCACGAGTTTTTCCGTACACTACGCATCGACCGTCTATAGCGATGTAGGTACCGACGCGCATGAAAAATACGTCTTTTGATTTGGCTATACATTGTACAGAGGGGCGGCTCTTACATTGATGTCTGAATGTTATTTTGATGATTTCTCTTTGCCGCGGCGGCTTCTTATCCTCCGGGCGGCTAAAGATCCGAAATTACCGGTACTTAACAAGTCAAAATAATTGCAAAGAATGAGGTGTCTGTCATACCAGCTTATGCAAACCCATGTGTCTGTCAAAATAAATAACGCAACAAAAACTAATTGTGTCCGTCAAAATACGCACAAAAACTTTTCCTAATTAATTGCTTTAATTTAAGGTCTGTTATTCTGTCTGCATCACAACTGCTTAACAAACATTTTTCAATGCTTATTTCACGCAATTGCAAGCAAATCTCTGACGAAAAATCAGGTAATGTAGGGTTCAACAAATGTTAAATTTGCCATGTTAGTTGTAAAATCACACCATTAGTTTTTCCATGCAGTCATTTTACTCCTTATATACATTCATGGACAAATCTGTTATATTTTAATTTGTAAACACTCTTATACTTCACCTATGTGACCCAAAGAACAACATCTATCCAAGATATATAGCTCGGGCATGTCTAAAAATGGGTCTCATTTTGATCCGCAAATATAACGCACGAATGGGTGAAAATTCTTAAGAAAAGATCACTTTCTGACGTTCAATGGTCTTGGTTCTCTTGTGTTTTTTTTTTTTATATGAATGAATATGATGCATCGTTTTGTGATTGTAGTTTACAGATAAAATAAAGGAGTTTAAAAATTGCCTGTGTTCACTTAATACCGAAGCCCTATATCATATTTTTGACCCATATGCACTTGTTTAATAAAATGTCTTCGGAATGTCTATTGGCCACTGTGGCAGTACTAGAATGGCAGTAGGGAGTGCTATTGCATACCACACTACTGAAGACGTTGCGCACAGAACGTCATCCATAGTGGGCCCATATAAGCATGGGCATGTTTCCTGCCAGAAAGGAAAAATAAAAAAAATCCAGCATGATTTCCTTGCCCCAAAATGAAAGCCCAAAAAACAAGGTGGTCCCATGGCTGGATGATATATCTCAAGAAAAGAGAGACCAGATAGTGACCTGGGAGAGCCAGTCAAAGAAGGACGATTAGAAAAAGGGTCATTGATATGATGAATGAGATCTTCAGAAGAGTAGCTAACAAATGGCAGCCAAAAGTCTGAAAAAGAAAGAAGCGACTTGAGAAGAAGTGAAAACAAAGATGCTGGTCAAATAAAGAGGGAATTCCCTGACTTGAGTGATGATGTTATGCTGACCTTTTGGCATAATAAATGGAGGAGTCTTGGTTGGGTAACTTGCCACACATGGCATGATGCAGATAGTTGTGGAAAAAAAAAGTTAACTTCTGGAAAAAATGGAGAAAGTAAACAAAACACGGCGACACTCGTATTTTTTACCGCGCGATGCTTAAATATGTCCCCGCCGAATATCGCTATCACAAAATGACAACCATTCCACCCTTAATTTTGGCCACATAGCTCGCCAAAAATAATGGTTACTCAAGAAAATACTCAAGAAATCTTAAAATTCAGCATGCAAAAATCCCTGAAAATTCACTAAATTTAGTAAAAATATGATGATTTACTCAATGTGGCAACACTATTTTTGAAAAATCATGTGATCACAATTAAATTTGGGACCCCTACGGGGGTCTGGAAACCGGCGAAACATTGAATTTAACGTATTTTCACATTTTCCAAGAAATGTAAACATGCTGGCAACCCAAAAGAATGACCCACATTTAACAACTAGAACTAAAAAAAAAAAATTCATCACGCCAAAATCTAAATCAGGTCGAGAACTTCTCAGCCCACTGCCTTCCCAAGTACATCATATACACAGTTACCGAACTCCAGAAACTTGTACCCAGGGCCTTGCGGGAAAATTCATTAATTATCAATAGATACTTAATTAAATATTTTACACCCAAAATCTAATCAGGTGAGAACTCATCAACCTGCTTCTTTCCACCAAGTTACAATCATCAGTACCCTTACAGAACTCCAGATAATTGTACACAATGTTGACATTTTCTGTGCATATTGACCTTTTTCCTTGACCTTTTTTTCCCTACCCCTGAGAGACCCAGGGGAGTACCCTGGGGTAATGAATTACATGGTGAGTAGGGGGTATCACCCTCCTACACTATACCAAAGTTGGCTACTCTAGCCACTAGTCACATCCAGAAAAAAGGATATGCCCAAATGTTCCAAAGTTAACAGTTTTATCACGACATACAGACATACGGACGTACATAGGACGACATACCGACGGACATACGACAGGATCCCATCTTTATAGCCCCCCCCTCCCGAACTTCGTTCGGCGGGGACCATAAAGGATTGCAAGAATGCAATATACAAAATTGCATTTTGGTTGGGGCCCCGAGGAAACTTACGGGATGCACTGAATTATGACATTCCGAGCGGTCTTTGGCTGCTGGCTTTTATATGTGAGGATTTGATTTTGAACGATTTCAAACCTCTAAAAAACACAGAACTCAAAACTCTTACAGCAAAGAACACAGAACCAAAAACATCAGGAGAAAGTCATCAAGGGTCCAGTTGTTGTTTTGCCTTTTTCAAGACAGGGCGGCCATTTGAATTTTGTCAGCCATGTTGAATTTTGGTGGCCATCTGCATTTTGCGGCATCTTGGATTTACGAGGGGTGTGATGTTCCGGCACTTATGTAGTAATACCAACAGTCTAACATTATTTGACTGAAAAGAGGCAATATGTCACAACGTTCATTTCTTGGCACCTTATGTAAAAAACAGAAGTCCCTTTAAAGGATTCTTGTTCTCACAAACTTACATTTGTATTCCCATTGTTTTCTATTGCCATATAAGACAATATTCTTGCCCGAGGGGAGATTTGTTTTCGATTCGCCCTAAATTCCTTATTTCTTATCCAGGAGGCATGATCTTGTGTCATTGGAAAGCATGTTTCATACTGATGAACAGTAACAGCTGGTCGAATGGCAACAAGATACAGTCAGCGTTGTCAGTTATGGTTTACAAAGAACCTGAAGAGTAACATCATCATATTTCAAAGCATGTATCTGCATGGACCAAAACCCTAAAATGCCATCACCAAGTCTGATCAGAGAGTTTCTTACCCAAATCCTAGAGATTTTCTTCAGCTTGTGCCACCATCAGTCAGTTCTATTTTTCAATAACATTGTATAGTTAAAAATGAAATGGTCTTAGATGACAGAGGGCCCATAGGGGTTCTATATCATTAACCAATGTTTCTTCCGTCCTGGTTTCTTAATGGTCACAAATTTTTACTAATTAATTTAATCCCCCAAATTACTTTTAATATTTTATAACCTTATATATATATTGAATCGATAATTTGAATGGGTTCTCAAGCAGAAACAAGTTTCTCATTCTTAACCATGTTGCTAAATGTTCTCAAGCATATTTTTAAAGGAGTGATTAAATAATCATGTTTAAGACCTATTTGTCCATGATTTACATAATTTTGGAGCAAAAAGCATACCATTTGGTTTTCTGGCGGGCGACAGACATATCAGTGCTATTGTGACTGTAATCTTTATCAGCCACTTGGGAATAACTTCAATAAGTTTATCAGTTGTCTTATTGTTTTCTGCTGTTTTTTTAAGTTCATTGGGTCAAAACCAAAGAAACATGTCTACCACGAATATTTTCTAAAACACTCTCCTGTGCCGTATGTGATTTGGAATGCAAGACCAGAGCCACTTGGGAGGAGTGTCCTTATCTTAAGATCGAGGCTAGTCCTTCAATCACTCCTCCCAAGAAGGCTGTTGTTCCCTTCTTCTAGTCCATTTATATTTTTTTTTAATACTTTCCTCCTGCCTGGTATATCAGTTTAAAACCTCTCTTTGTTTTTATTGTCTTGGTATATTATTTTGTCTTGTGTTCCTGTTTTCCTGTATGTAATGGGTCCTGGGCCCATTCGTATCCGGAATATATGTACGTCTTTTTTTATATCACTTAAAGGAGGATGGCCCGAATTAAGTATATGACCATTTTCATCTTGATAATTGGCCTTCACAAAAAAAACTAAAACTCCATCTGTAAAGTCCCCGCCGATATTTCAATCCGTTTTTGATGTGAGAGCGAAAACGTATTTTGTTTGTAAGCCCATAGAGTACTGTGAAAATTAATATTGGTCCGAACCCAAAGGGGTACATTTGCACTCATAACTTCCAAACCAAACATCCTTTAGTCCCTAAGATTTCACAGGGTAAATGAGAACAATAGTAGCTTCTTTTCTTGTGATACCAAATTTTGGCCACTTCCGGTAAAAATCTGGACTTCTGGGGACGAGGCTATTAGCGATTCGGGCCATGGACCTTTTAATAAAGATTGAATGAATAAAAATGGACAATCACTCTTTGGATAATTTAAAACAAAAATATGAGAAATCATCATTTTGTATGGCAGAAATTACGAAATAACATTTGCTATCGTGACCGTCCCGTCAATATTTTGCAATAATAACAATATATTTTTCAAATCTTGTGGGAACAAACCCATCCGCGGATCGATCACCTCTATCGATTTCCATCATGGCGGGTGGTCAGTCGTGTCATGGCCGTTGAGAAATAAAAAAAGGTAGTTAAATTTTTTATAATGTGGTACCTATGTAAATCATTCCATCAATAATATTACAAGTTATAACCAACAATAGCACAAAATGGTGCAGTTTATGGGCCATGAAACCTGAGCATGTGTGTAGAATTCAATTAATTTGTGCTTGTTTGTATTCACGATAGATGACCATTCATGGATACACATACTGTATAGATTGCGCGTGCACTACATTGTCGCAATGGCACATTGCATGCCGCTGCAGAAAAAATCCCCAATGTCGATTGTCGTTTTACACTAACATTACTAATTATTAAATGGAAGTTGTTTAAATCGTGACAGAATTTGGAACAGAGGATCCTGCTACATTATCTTTTGATGGCATTGGTGCTAATGTTAGTTTTTTGTGAATGGAATTCATGCTATGGTGACATTATATTTGAAACTGGCCCAACTTATCAAGTACTAACGTGACAAACTTTTGACACAATTGTGCCTTGTGACTTACATTTGACATTCCAGGTGCTACGTTATATTGAATGGGGGAAAAAAGATTGCTAATGTGACAAGTAATTTTGGACAGAGCATATGCTATTGTTCACCTGATATTAGACATAACATACTACTAACTTGACAACTTTGACACAATTGTGCTATTGTGACACATATTTGCATTCCCGTTCAAGTTTGAATGAGGTAAAGATGTGCTAATGTGACTGTAGTTTTGAGGACTAACCTTGTGCTATTGTGACATGGTATTAGACATAAAACATATTTTTTGACAACAATTGTGTCATTGTGACACATATTTGATGTTCCCATTGGTAACATTATGGAAATGTCATTTCTTTCTGTCTTCGAACTGGTGAGGCATATGACAATGTAACTTGGGTCATAGATGCAACATGTCATGTGAACCTTCGCACATTGATGAGGTCAAAGCAGGGTTCGGAAACTTCCGGAAGAAACCTATTTCTTCCGGAAGAATGGAAGAAACTGGAAAAAAGGTGTTTCTTCCAGTTTCTTCCGGAAGAAACTGGAAGAAATAAAGAAATATATTATGAACAACATACTAAATTACATCATATTCATTAGCTTTGCACTTCAAATCATCAAGGCTACTTTAGTTACTTTAAATTTACAATCTTTTTTTTTTTTCAAATTTAATTTACAAGTTTATAGCATGTTAGTATACCTTGCAAGTATATAGTAAAATTTGTTCACAATTTTGTTTTGACTTGCTATCAAATTATACAGATGATAATTGTAACTTATTTTCCAAGTCTTTCCATGTGCACATTTATGCTATCAGAGTTGTAATTGTAGATGCAAACAATGAAAAAGCTGTTAAAATCTGTATGGCCAATTTGTTAATTTTAAAGTACAAATCATAAAAGTAGCAACCATTAAGTGTTCTTTTGTTGTAATGCTTATAGTGGGAGAACCTGGGTTAGGGAGACTATAACATATTTGAAGATGTTCAAGTCTTTACAAGGAGACTCTGCTTGACCTTGCTGGTGTGAAAAGTGAGAATCAGTTTCTTCCATTAATTTTTTATATTTAGGCCTTGTTAATAAATGTGAGTTTAATTATGCAATTGCACGGGGTAGGGGGGGGGGTCCCTGAATGGTTATTTTGAATTATTTCACTATATTTCATTCACTGTATAATATAAAAACCAAAACTGTAAGTCATTTGCTTTAAAGTAGAAAATTTTAAAATGACTTTTTTAGTTTCTTCCGCTTTCAGTGGAAGAAACTGGAAGAAACCCGTTTCTTCCAAGTGGAAAAAACCACGTTTTTTTCCGCCTGTGGAAGAAACTGGCGAACCCTGGGTCAAAGGTCATATAAGTTCACTAAATATTTTAATTATTAAGTTGAAATTGTGCATCATATGCAAAACTCATCCCCATGGCCATGTAATTAAGGAAAGATGATAACTTTAATGATGACGGCTTAGGCTAATGAAAGTTGAATCATTGGTTCCCGTTTCATGATCATAAGGTCAAAGGTCACATACCAAGGTCAAAGGTCATCTCTTGGTGGGTTAAAAATATATTGTTATATTATTTGTCTTCTCCATCAAAAACATCAACTTATCACATTAATCATGTTGAATACAGGCCTACTTTGAAATTTATTGTTTCAGACAAGCAAGCATAAGCAACAGAAGAAATTAAGTTTTTGCCAACATCAGAAATTAAACAACCCAGAAAAATATGCTGAATATCTGGAAAAACAGAAAAAGCTCTCGCAGGAAAGGAGGAATCCCTTGAAACTTTGTGACGGGATTACATTGTAAAACAGAAGTAGCTGGATATAGTCAAATCAGTTTCTATCACACAGGCTGTGACACAGTAACTTGTTGCAGACTTGAGAGAGTGGGTTACACTTAGGTGTTTAGAAATAATATTCATTGAACATTAGATTTTCATATTTTCTGTGGTTACAAAACCAGAAGTACAAACAAAGCCCTTTAGTGGACCTAGTATAATTTTCTGAAGGCTTATTGTTTGAACCAGTTTAAGTCTTTAAAGGGGAACAAACCCTAAATATTCGATCAGCATATGCTTATATGCATATATGACTGTTCGAATAGAAGTAATTTCTGCCTGTCAAACCTATTCCCTCTAAAAATAAAAGCATTAATTCAGTGCTCACGGGTGTATCGGACTATCCATTTTGTCTTTTGATGACGTAGCCCGGGCGCACCAAAGAGTGCCGGTGAAACAGTCATACATGTATCCTACATGATATAAACACTAAAACATTTCTTTGTGATGGTGAATTTGCAGCTATTCAAAACATTCCATGTGTATTTAAAAGGCACACACATGTTAAATTTTTGTTTTCAAATTGACCTCAATTGACAAGTTGAAGTTCAATTGAAACCAAACTTGTGTCATAGGTGCACTGTGGGATCCCTCACATGTTAATAAGGTCAAAATTTTTGTCACTCAAAAATGCTGCTAAATTGGCCAAAATATGGATTATATCTCAAGTGTATAATTTTCACCATTTTAAGGACCAAAATAAAAAAATACATGTAATTTTACCCTAGAAAATATTACGTTGACAACATTTTTAGTTGTTTTCACATCTAAATAATTTTTCACACCTGTGTCCACCAAATGCAAGTCAGATCTTGAATGATGTCATATATAGTTACTAAGATGCAATAATCTCTGACATACCACCTTAATTTTGTTTAATTTTACATAATTACAAAACTGCTCCTACACAATTACAAAACATAATTTCCTAACTGCTCCCAAGCAACCAATGTACAATGACTTTGTTTTCATTTGCTTTATTCTGTGTTGTTTCCTGCATCACTACAATTTTTATTTATACAGAGTGTTGGACTCCAAGCAGTGTACATGAAGGATAAGGACACAGATGACTTCTTGAGACGGCTGATGACATTGTGTTTCCTTCCACCTGTGGTGATACCTCAGATCTTTACCGACATGCAGCACATGGTCAACTCATCTAAGCTAACCCTGATACTTGATTATGTTGAACACACCTGGATTGAAGGCCCTGTCTGGAAACCTGAAGAATGGTCAGTTTACGGGCAGTCAGTGAGAACAAATAATGATGCAGAGGGGTACACCAAAGAAGGTGAAACTACCGCTGTATCTTCTAATAGAGCTCTTGCATGGGGAGGCTAATGGTGGTAAAACTGCAGATCCCGGGGGGGTTACTCACATGTAAACGGTATACGGGGATGATCGGCTCCAGTGGGTCATTTGTTTCATGAGAAATCCTAGACATGGGTCGTATTTTCATGAGAACAATCCTTAGACATGAGGTCCCTCTTTCACGAAAAATGGCTCAAAATCAGCTTAAAAATTGAAATTTTCTGGGGATCGCATGCGAGCTCCAAAGAAATTTGAAAAATGGGTGTATTTTTGAAGCAAACTCTTTAGAAATGGGTACCGTGTTCTACCAAATGACCCTTAGAAATGGGTATAGGGGTGCGACTCCTCAGCTGCACATCCCCGACCAAACCAAATCTGAGTACCCCCCCGGGCTGCAGATACGCCTGGTTGAGGAAGAGAAGTCAACACGCAATCAAAGAAGTACCTCCACACACATGCAAAGTAGGATTTTTGCATATTGGGCAGAGTTTGAGGATGGACGGCGCACTGCATGGAGGCTGCTTAAAGCATGTGTAAGACTGTATGGTCCAGTGGAGGAGAATGTTGAGGCAGAGTAACTGAGAAGCTGTTTGACAATTGGGGTACACAAGTAAACTTTAAGGGGTCAAAACTGAAACAAGTTTGTGTATTTGCAAAAACTTGGTTATCTAATAGCCAGAAAAGCTTATTTGAGCGTGTCCTTTATGCAGAACAAAAAGCATATGATATAAAGATAGCACAATTACATGCCATAATTGCCACCTTGCAAGAAGAAAATGATGTGCTCAGGGAAGAATGCAAAACTGCCAAAAAACTGAATAAAGATCTCCCATCTAAAATCCATCAGGTGCGCACGGACTTCGATAAACTGTTAAAAGAGCGCACCCAACAAATCATTCAGGCATTATCTAGTAGGTTAGATGCTAGTGAGCAGAGATCAACCCAACACGAGGACACCTTTCGTAACTTTAACAACAGAATTAATAACATAGACCAGCGCGCTTCTCAAACTGATAAAAGATTGCAGAAGGTGGATGACGAAATTTACGAAGCTAAGCGTACCAGTATGCTAATGTATCAGTCTACGTCTACCTCATTACCTTCTTCACTTTCTGCATCTGTAACAACATCTTCTGTGTCATCGTCAGCTCCGGTTACTCCTCAAATCACACCTGTACCGCAACGTCCATCACCTGCACCAATGTCGTTCGCTGAAGTGGTGTCCACACCACCCGTACATGCGTCTTCCTCACGACCAACAATTTCAGCATCATCAGCTCCACCTGGTTCCAACGTGCTGGTACATATGACGCAACTTTCGTCACAACCACCAAGGCCAAAGATTCAATATCCACCCCCACACTTGGACTCAGATGACAATCATCCTCCTCGTCGTCGTTACACAAGGAGCAGAAGTCCACATCCATCTCACTCCGACTCAGATAATCGCGCATATCGACCCTCCTCTCGTTCTGACTCGGATAACCATCGTACTCCTCAACGTTATTCCAATCGTCGTGCATCTCGACCCAAGGTTTTAGTAATAGGTAATACATACTTCACTGACATTAGTCTCCAGTGATTAGTTCCGCGAGCAGAGGTTGACTTTTTACCAGCCTACTCTATTTCCAACGCAAACATGATATTATCTGACTTAGATTATGCACCGGATTGTTTAGTCTTACACTTGATCACAGAGGATATCAAAACAGAGCAGCCTCATGTGTAAATCAACTAAATGAGGGGATAAAACAGTTCATAAACACCCACAAGTAAATACTGCACCGACTTTGCCTGCTCCCAGTTGAATTCAGAAGCCTTGACGGAATAAAGTTCAGGGAATACTGTACTTTATTCCATCAAGGCTGCTAAATTCAACTGGGAGCAGAAAAAGTGGGGTCACAAAATGTACCAACCCCCTCTTTAGTAAACTAAAACCATAACAAGCAATATTAGGCAAACATAGTAGTAGAGCTGTTAAGCTTAAGATCGTTCATTTTTTGAAGAAAGCATGAAACTTGGTACCATGACTTCTTCTATAGCATTAGAGGTTAAAAAAATAGACCTAAAAATATTACGCCCCCTGGTGGCCGCCATATTGAATTCCAAAATGGCCACCAAAATCACAATTTTTTTTTACATATCTTTAATTCTACAGCAACTAAAATCAAATTTGAGATGTCTAAATCTATGTTTTTGATACCAATGAACCTGTTGGTGATCTCAGAATTTTATTTGGAGGTTGCAATATTGAATTTCAAGATGGCGGCACAAAATTTTAAAAATGGCTGTCAAATTTACAATGTTTAGCCATATTTCCAGTTCTGTAGCAGTTCTGATTAAAATTCAGGTGTCTATATCTATGTTTTTGATACCCAGGAACTTTCAGTGATCATAAGTTGTTCTTCAGGTGGCTACCATATTGGATTTCAAGATGGTGGCAAGATTTTTAATTTAAAAATATAGATTAAAATACAGATTTCTAGCAGTTTTGTCTCCTTTGGGCCCGAACAGAATCCTCTATACCACGTACGCTACCATGAAAATAGTCCACCGGCAGTGCTCACTAAATTTCGGACGATTAACCGGCAACACGCGGTGAATCGACACGTACGGTGAATCGTCCTTAACCCAAATTGTTTCTCCAAATGGTAAAGAATACAATCTTCCCAGACCTTGCAGGTGGATAAACATTGTGGGTGCGTTTTAAGGTCACACAGGGTAGGTCTTGATCGTTAGCGTATCCCCTTCACTTCTGAGACAGAAATATACCATGGTTTCAATAGCTACCCGGGGGGCTCCCATCTTCGAAGTGACGCGTATGTAAGGCTGTTAAGACCCCCTTTTTCAGCATCGTTATCACTCAAAGACCCACTTTTTAAATTTCACCCAAAGACCCATATTTTGTGAAAATTTTAACAGTCACCAAAAGACCCTATTTTGGGGGAAATTTTGAAAATTTTCACTCAAATTTGCAAATTGGGAATTCAACATTTTTTCATGAATGTTGAAGCATTCAGTACACTCAACCATGCAGGGCTCGTCATTGAAACACATCGCCATCTCAGTGCATGTGTGCAATAATTTAATTTCGCTCTCAATAATATGCAATATTAACTTATAACCAAACTTTTATATATTTTCATGTAGATACCACATACAATTCTGTACCACCCTGCCCAAAGGTACTCGGAGCTAGGCTGCAATAGTACGCATTGACTCTAGACTATCCTGTCATCTTTGATTGTCCCGTCATCATCACAAGTAAACAGGTCCCCCCATGGACCACTCTTAGTAAATTCCACCAACCAAGGCAATAATTGCTGCCATTCACTCCTCCGTACTCTAGGTGTGTCTCTTACATGTATTCTTTGTGCCATCTTGTGTGTCTTGTTAACTCAGGGTAAATAAAGTGGGCGAGCATCAGTATAACCAAATAATTTTTTCTTTCACCATCTCAAATGTTAGTTACAAAGAAATCCTCTCCAGTCAAGATGAACCTGGTACAGGAGCAAGTTGGCCACAATCCGTGTCAGGTCAGATTTTCATTTGGAAGCAATCCATACGCATAACAAACCTCTCTTTAATAGTGTAGCGGATTACGGTCCCCTCGCAATCCTCAACTTTTTCCGCCCCCGTCCCAGTGGGGACCTCTTCCGTGATCCCCTGCAGGAACCCTCCTTTACTTAAGGTACATAATTTTGTAAGAAATTTACTTTTTGTATGTGCGCTTGCGTGAGCCACTTAGTTTTATCTGTAACCCACCAGGTAATGTAGTACGTAAAGGTGTAGCTAATGAAACTGGCCCTTCTTTTAGAGCCAATCGGGGACCCGTATAGCAGGCCAATCAGTATGCCGGGTTTTATGACCAAAATCGTGTCCCTTGTATACCGCGCCGTCAGTGTGGTAACTCCCATTGGTTACCCGTAGGATCCCGGCCAAGTAATAAAACTAGTTGACACATTTTCCCTCCTGGTCAAGTGGAAGTCGGTGCTAGGAGAAGCCAGAAGCTCAGAGAGATCAAATTAATACTGAAACCGTGCAAGTTTGAACTCAAATCTAGGAATTAGTGGTAGTGGTAAGATTTATATGCTATGTGATGTTGGTAGGAAGATGAACATCATATCGTCCAGTTACTGGGGAGGGAGAGAAACTTGTAAGGGGACGGAATAAAACTTAGAAATTGGGAAATAGTTTTGGACATTGTTCTTTACATGTTTGGATGAACAGTTAAATGTAATACAATTTTGGTGAGTTGTGTCAGAAATTGTACAGAAAGTTGTAGTAAGTAGGACTCTTCTTGGACTCTCAAATTTTAAATATTGTTTGTATGTAAGTTCTATTTTGAAAGCCAATTTTTTGAGTTGAAAAGACGTTTACAGAAAGGAGAAAAAAAGTATGAATAATTAGGAATTTTCGTAACGTCTCCATATAAACTGTAATTGGTAGGAAGGTCCAGTCTAAAGATTATACTTTTAGAAGGGTCTCTCGGAGTCCACACAAACTGTTCAGTTTAAAGAATGATTTCTACTTAGAGTGATATCTGAAGTTAGACTTCAAATTCGCCCACCTGCGCGCCTTAATTTATTTATCGTTAATACATCAGCAAAATTACACAATTCTAAAACCCAAATTTAATTAAAAAAAAAAAAAAAAAATAGGTTATTTTTTTTTAATTTAAATTCTTCATTTTTTTTCTTTATAACTCTGGTTGGAGCCGATTCCTTTGAATCGCAGAATACGCCACCCAAGTTTGGTGAGGCCATAATTTCCCGCCCAATTCATCCATCTTCTCCGCCCAAAAACAGAATATCCATACGCAAGCAGTGCGGATTAGCAATTTTATAATTGGAATTGATGATCCCCACTCATCAAAGGAGGGAGAAGAATTACTTTTCTCTTTGCGTTTTCCCCCCTCACGTGTAGAAATGGAAGATCTTGGAATCAGTTTGCAGACGTAAATTGGTTGACTAAGACAAGGGTTTCGTCGAACTCTCAGAATAGATGCGGCGTTGTTAGCTTCTCCTGCTCCGAGAAAGAAGCGCAATCGCTCCTACCAACTTCCGAGTTGGCGCTCTTTCGGTTCTGATACTTCTTCGAATTCACTCCCCTACCCACTCCAAGTGGCTCCGAGAATCTGCCCAACGCTCCTACCAACTCCGATTGGCGCTCCTCCTGTTCCGAGATCTCTGCGGCATCGCTCCTACCCACACCCGAGTGTGGCCTCCAGACCTCCGCCAGCACTCCTCCTACTCAGCCTGTAGCACTCGAGGCTCCACCGTGGGCCTAATGGCGTGAGTCACTTTTTTACAAAACACCAGATTTCTCATGTTCAATTTTCGCAAAATTGGCAAATGCCTTCTTTTTCAGACAAAATAACTCCAAATACCAGTAAAAGGTAAGGTTACTTTTCCTACGATAGCAATCGTTGGTTCTTCGCATAGGGACGGTTTCTCTAAATTGTTCATAATCTTCGATATTCTACTATAAGACCTATTCTCCCGCATATATTATTCGCAAATTTTGGAAAAGAAAGTAAAAATCACACACACTTTTTTGACATTTTCCTTATATTTCGAAAAAAGTAAGCTCTATTTTAAAAAACTGAAAAACCGTCCCTAGACAAATTTGTCTTGTTTCTAAAAAATAACATAGTAAATCATGGAATCCAAATTGTTTTTTGTTAGCTCTCTGAAAATTTTGGGGCAAAATATGCTTTTTTAATAGTTTTCCTCAAAATCGGAAAGTTTTTTTACATTATCCTGATGCAACCATCGGGTTTATCGTCCACTTTTCTTTCTAGACTGTATACTTTACAAGACAATAATCACTAATTTGCGAAGTTCACAAATCAAAATAGATACTCGGAACTCAAGGTTGACACTGCCCTTAATACCAGAGTCTCACACTCGTAGTTCACATGCTTGTGAATGAAGTTAACACTTACGATGAATCTCTGGTATCATGCGTAGGTTTGTATTCTTGAAGATAGTTCTATAGATTTTGTGTTAGAATGTGGTTACGACATGATGATATCAAAGAATGGAATTAATTTGAATATTGGAAAAAAGTGTTAACACAAGAGTTTGAAAGTGTATTCAAGATTTGCTTGTTCAATACACTGTTCTCGAATCTGTCATGGGTAGAAGAAGTTTTCTGGTAGATTGTTCAGATATTGGAAAAGTGTTTTAAAGTGTAGTTCCCAAGTACCTTGCGTGTAATAAGTTAACACTGTATCTGAATCTTGCATCTGCTTGTTTGTGTTCTGTAGAAGAAGTTCTGGTAGATTTGTTTAGAATGGTGAGTATATAGCCAAGAATGGAATGATTTGTATGGAAAAAGTGTTTAATAATTACATAGTTTAAAAGCGAGTCAAGATGCTTGTGGTAATACGTTAACACTGTATCTGAATTATTGCATCATGCTTGTTTGTGTTCTGGTTACGAGTGCTGGTTGCACAAAATAAACATTGCTATAGACAACAACATTCGATCTCCTGCTTATTTACTTTCATACTTTGTCGTATTTTAATGAGATTCACTTCATTACTAATCTTCTCTTAAAGAAAGGGCCTAAACTAAAATAATTTATTAACATTGCCCTTAGCATCTCCAATCGGGTCGGTCGTCCTTTTTTTAATTTTTTTTTGACCCTAAACAGTCACATAAACGAACAAAACAGTTGATTATACTAGCCAATTTTGCCTATTACTACTTTAATGTTGTTCCAAGAAGAGTTCTCTGGTAATTCCTGGTGTATCAAAAAGTTTCCTTGTACATTATGGGTGAACTCATGTCACGGGGAGTATATAATCTTTAAATTTCAACCAAATCATAGATTTTGAAAATGAAAAAAAAAAAAAAATCGCTGACCCTTAAATTTTCAGATTTTTCGGGTCGGTCGGGAGAGGGCAATTACAACTTTTTTTTCTTTTTTTTAAGACCTAGTCGTTATAAAACAATTTGTGTAGAATAAAATACAAACCAAGTACGAACAAAATAGTTTATTTTGTCAAGTTATTTGTTTCATCTAAAATAAAACATGAGTCAAAATTCAGTAAGGTTGGGAAAAGAAAAGAAAGCAGAAGTCAAAATGTTCCCGGCATTTTATATTGCAGATATCTTCCAAGTTCATTGTGCGAACCGAATATCATACAGGTCAAAAATCGTTTGACTTATAAGTTTGGCAAAGAACTGTGGCTGTGGTTGTGTGTGTGTGTCTCTCTCATCTCTTCTCCCTCCTCCCTCCCTCTTACAAACACAAACGCATATATTTGCTCATGACGCGTTTCCTGGAGTGTTTTTTTTTATGAAATTATATATGCCGACATCGGGTATTTTTTGTTCTTTTTAGTCTACACCTTTTTCAAACCTCAATTTTTAAGATTGTGCAAAAACATGATCCGATCGCCTGGAATTACGCTTGCGAGTTCCTGAAGTTTTTCAAATCAAATTTGGTGTCTTGGCTGAAGACCTATTTTCTTCAAATCAATGTCAAAGACCAAAGTTATCAAAACTTTGGGAGTTTTTTGAATTCCTTAGGCAAGCATCCTAGCTCCCTCTAAATCAGTTATAACGTTCAAATTTTCCCATAAACACAGCGACGCCTTCTCAGTTTTCGATGAGTTATAAATTTCCAATTTAAAATGATTGTCAGAACTTTCATAGCAAAAGTCACGCAACCCTTTCCTTGTTTCAAAGAATTACAAATTTTTATCAAATTCTAATAAGAAGTGAGCACAAGACTTGAACCAAAGTATTCCTTTGCTTGAACTCGCTTAACACACCAATCCCAAATGCTTGAAGGGAACGCCTCATCCAGGCTCAAAGAAACAGACCCCTGTTCACCAATGATGATATCCCAACAGCAGGGTTGACCCCACGAGGCCTGGCTAATGCTTACAAATAACAAGAGCCCAGCACAATACAGTCCAACTCCGGCGATCACGCGCCCATTCACGCTTATGCATTGACTGATTTGCATTTTAGCCTGTCCGACCCTCGATTGCCGGAAAAACCCCTTTTGCGTCCAACCTTTTAGCCTGTACCACTGGGTAAATCTCGTATTTGCATTAATTATATGGAAATATTCCTAAAGATCTACCCTATGATGTGGTCTTGTTAGAATATCAAATTAAACTACTTCCAATGTTTTGATCAAATCAGTGCCCTGCCCCACGGCTTTATTTTGGGGAACTATCGTGCTGGTTAACACATACTGCTTTTCCGATGGAGTTCTTGAGCATCAAGTATTGTCAGCCGAAATGCTCAAACAATACACCTCATCCATATGGGCATCTAGTCCTACAGGTATATTTTTTAAGTGAAAACGAGAGTATAGATTACCCTTCTTACAAGAAGTTTGTTAGAAATAGCCTAACTTGTTTCAGTTTTCATTAGGTCGTGTGAAATGAGTCCTACTTGCAGTTGCCCTATACTTGATCTGTGCGTGTTGCACTGAGGCAATCTTACCCGCTGTTGTGAATGGAAGATGACCATTCAAGTGTTTTTTGTAATGAATAGCTGTCAAATTTATCCATTTTTAGCCCTATTTCCAGTTCTGTAGCAGTTCTGATTAAAGTTCAGGTGTCCCTATCTCTCTGTTTT
Organism: Ophioderma brevispina; assembly: GCA_023653785.1. Lineage (NCBI taxonomy): Eukaryota > Metazoa > Echinodermata > Ophiuroidea > Amphilepidida > Ophiodermatidae > Ophioderma > Ophioderma brevispina. The sequence goes on from JAMKCH010008155.1 coordinate 55,466, forward strand.
TTGATACCCAGAACTTTCAGTGATCAATAAGTTGTTCTTCATGTGGCTACCATATTGGATTCAGATGGTTGCAAGATTTTGTAATTAATTCAAAAATATTGATCAAATGCGCAGTTTCTACATTTTGTACTCCCTTGGGCCGGAACAGAAGACCTCTCTAACCACATATAAAACGTACGCTACCATGAAATAGTCCCAGCTGGAAGTAGCTCACTTATTCTATCAGATGATAACCGCCACACACGCGGGGGAATCCGACACATACGGTGAATCGTTCTTACCCAAATTGTTTCTCCAAATGGTAAAGAATATAACTTTCCAGACCTTGCAGGTGGATAAGCATTGTGTCGCGTGCATTTAAGTCACTCAGGGTAGGTGTTGATCCCTAGCATATCTCCCTTCACTTCTTAGAAAGAAATATACCGTGGATTTCGATAGTCTACCCGGGGGGTGGGGGGGTCTCCCATACTGATAGTGACACATATGTAAGGCCGTAGACTGTTAAGGACTGTTTTTCAGCATCGTTATCACTCAAAGACACCACATTTTTAATTTCACCCACCCCACACAAAGACCCATATTTTGTGAAAATTTTAACAGCACCAAAAGACTATTCCCTATTTTGGGGGAAATTGTGAAATTTTCACTTCAAATTGGGCAAATGGGACTTCAACATTATTTTTATGAATGTTGAAGCCATTCAATATACTCAACCATGCAGGGCTCGTCATTGAAACACATCGCCATCTCAGTGCATGTGTGCAATAATTTGTTTTAACTTTCGCTCTCAATAATAATGAATCTTAACATATACCCAAACTTTATCTATTTCATGTAGAACCACATACAACGTCAGTACCACCCACCACTACCAAATGGGGCTGTGATAGGCTGCAATAGCAATCCATTGAACTCTATCTGTTGACAGACTATCCTGTCATCTTTGATTGTCCCGCATCATCACAAGTTCCCCACCCATTGACCCTCTTAGTAAACTTCCACACGACCAAGGCATGAATTGTGCTGCCATTTAACCATCCTGACTCAGTGTCATATCTTAATTGCCTTCTTTGTGTGTCTTAACTAAAAAAAGTGGCGAGCAACAATATGTACCAAAGAGTTGTTTCATTCACATCTCCAATGTGTCGTTATAAAGACACCTCTCCAGTCAAGATAACTGGTACAGGAGCACGTGTGCCACATCCAGTGTCAGGTAATTTCATTTTGAAGCAATCCAAAACCACTGCATACCATACACATAAACAAACCTCTTAAAGTGTATCGGATTACGGTCCCCCTCTCGCATCCTCATCTTTCTGCCCCCGTCCCTGTGTGACCGCTTTCCCTGATCCTGCAGGAACCCTCCCTTACTTAAGTACATAGAATTTTGATAGAAATTTATTTTGTATGTGCAGCGTGGGCCAGCTTTATTTTTTACATGTAACATTAGTAGCCACAAGCATGTAGCCAATAGAAACTGCCTACTTTTAGCGCCACTCGGGGGGACCCCGTAAGCATACCTATAAGAATTGATATAGCCGCTTTTATCCGTATAGCCTCGCCAGCAGTAGGCCGGGATTTATGACCAATCCGCGTGTCCCTTGTACTAATAACCCAAACCGCGCCCGTCAGTGTGGTACGCCCCCTTGTTACCCGTAGGATCCCGTCCAAGTATAAAACTACAGTTGACCATTTTCCCTCGTGGTCAGTGGAAGTCTAGTGCTAGGAGAACCAGGGAAGCCAGAAGAGACAAAATTAATAACTGAAACCAGTACGAAGTTTGAAGCTCATATCTAAGGAATTAGTGGTGATGGTACGATGTTTTTTTGCTATGTATTTGTTAGGAAGATGGTAAATTGCTCCAGTGACTGGGTGGAGGGAGAGAAGAAAACTTGATAAAGGGACGGGAGAAAACTTATCAAAATTTGGAAACTAGTTTTGGACATTGTTCTTTACATGTTTGGTGAACCATTAAATGTCAAACAATTTTGTGAGTTGCAAGAAATATGTACAGAAGGTTATAATAAGTAGACTCTTTGGACGTCTCAAATTTAAATTGTAATTTTGCATGTAAGTTCGTATTTGAAGCCATTTTGTGAGTTGAAAAGACAGTTTACAGAAAGGAAAATAAGTAGGAATAATTGGTGAATTTCTGGAAACGTCCCATATAAACTGTAACTTTAAGAAGGTCAGTCTAAAGATTATAATTTTAGAAAGGGTCTCGGAGTCCACTCACCAAACTGCTCATTTTCGAAGAAGATTTCTGCTTAGAGTTATATTCTGAACGTTAACGCAAATTCAAAATTCAAGCTCAAAATCAAACCTGATAGTACTCCAGTTGTAAGGAAGAAACAGGAAGCTGCTAAAGTTATGTTTGGAAGAGCAGATTCTAGCCATCATACATTCCAATATTCATCAACCAATAGCTTGAGTCAAAAAAGTAGGATACCAAGGTAGCCGCCCACCATTTCCTAACGGTAATTAAAGGTGCTTGTTCTCATTTTCGTCTATCGTGTTCTCTGCTTCACATCAGCCTGACACTTGTATACACTCTCCCCCCGATGTATCGTGGAATCAAACCTTGCCTTTTGACGGTAGAGCGATAATGCATATTGCAACCCCTATTCACTACTGTGCTAATATTATGGTTAACCATAAAACTGCATTATTTTTTCTCTATCTTGGGAAAGAAATGGATCTCAAAGCAAAAAAATGTCAGGAGGACGATAGAAAAATACGGCCTTTCATCTGTATCAAAATGTGTACTACTTCCTGGTTAATCAGGGGGTTCCCAAAAGCGATCGGACCAAGCACCTCTAAGTATATTATGCAGATTTTCTGGAGATCTACAGCTTTGGGTTAGAGTAAGGCACTTTGCTAACAGAGACATCTGCGATCCAATGGTTACTGAATATCAAACATGATTGAAATCCCCACACCATGGAGATTGATGCAAAATGCTGTTATCAACCACACTAGACTTAATGAAATAGGAGGAAAGCTATCAGACTTCTATATAAAAAAATACATCACTGTCCCTATACAGTGGTGAGGTTCAAAAAAAGTACAACCAAAGTGAATCAATCATGAAAACCTCTTGCTATTCCACATATTTCTTTTCTTCTGTATTCACCTGTTTTGTTAGCTCTCATATAAAGTACGGGCATTAAATTGATTAACGCGTTCAAAAGTTACGTTGCAGAGTGAAAGTATCCTAATGTGAAATACCAGGTAACAACCTAAAACGCTAGATTACCCAAGAGTACTCTTGGTTTTAACTTCAGCTTTGGAGTTTGCATCATATTCTCCATTAAATACACATTTGGAATAAATGTCAGGAACCCCAGTGGACATCGTCATAAACAGTCTGTGGTGTGAGGGGTGGGAGGAGGACTGGGGTAAGGCGGCATCCCCACTCAGAATCTTTGCCCCCTCCTGGCCCCAATAGAGATCAGGAAAAAAGTAAAAATAGTATTGAAATTTACCGTGTACCGTGTTCACCTTTGCAATGTATGTAGTGATGACTCAAAAGTTCAAGTGCTCTCATCGCCTGGTCCTCCTCCCCAAAATGAAAATTTCTGGTTACATCATTTGGTAAGACTATAAAATGAACCGGAATAATCAAAATGATTTAATGCAATCATTTTGGAGACTGAAGCAACAATTTTGCACAGCACTTCTTTTCAACCTGCTTATTTTCATGTATTAAACTTTTCCAAATACATGTATAGGGCTGCATAACAGATAAAGCATTAAAATGTTTCCTTTTACATATACCTGTGAATTCATTAATCTTACATTATCATTCACACATGTCCTGCGTAACCATTTTGAATACGGGGCGCCAAAGAATCAACCTGTTATCGTTTTTTTTAAAGCCCTCACTCTGCATAGTACTGAGTCTCATGTTTACAGTCAGTGTGCAATTGTTCGGGGTTTAAAATGGATACCTTCAACAAAATAACTGTAAAGCCCTTGAACGGCTGATCGATTTTTAAATGTAAAATTATTGTGAAAACGCTGAATTAAACAGGCTATTTAACACAGAATTAATTTGGTAATTTTCGTTAATATTTCTTCATAAAAAATCCCTCATTTGGTTGTACTTTTTTCTGACTCACCCTATGTATATTAATCTTTTGTTTTTCCTTGATTGACATTTTCATACATGCAGGGGATGACGACCTACAGGATATACTTGCGGGTGCTTATTTCCAATACTGCATCTGATAGGCAGTTTCTTTAAATTATCAGAACATAAAAAAATTCTTTCCACTCTGAGGAATCATAAATGTACCGACCATTTGGAAACCAATTTTCAAGATAAATGATGGCCTCCTCCCTTGTGTTGTCATAATAGACATGACATAAGTGTACCGTATAATATCTCTTTGTAGGAACCTTGCGCTTTACATGCCCAACCACCAAGTGTGGGTCGTATTGGTGGAAAGCGATCATCCATAGACATCTCCAAGGGATTTTGAGAAACATTAACAGCGCATCCTTCTGAGATGAGCTCTGAAGCTATTTCTAGTGACTTTCAGCACATTTTCCTAATTCTTTTATCTTGTACGAATCAGATGGTAATAAGGTAAACTATAATTTGGCGGTTCTCGGCTTTCGCGCTCGCTTATTCAGAGAATTTAAGCTGTGAGCCCGCTCCATGAACCCTTTGACCTTGGCACATGAACCTTTGACCTCATCATAATGAGTGATCCCATGTTGCCCCTATGACAGAAGTTTTGGTTTCCAATTGAAATTCAACTTTTCAATCGAGGTCAATTTTACATTTTTAGCCTATTTTTCAACTTGCCTCACATGACCTTTGACCTCGGGACATGACCTGCGACCTCATCAACATATGAGGGATCCCATGTAACCATGACAGAAGTTTGGTGACAATTGAACTTCAACTTTTCAAAAAAAAAACCTTAACAATTTAGTGACATACACACGCACAACGGATTGCTAAGGGTCCTGCCAGCTATAGCTGGCATCCCACAAAAACAATGGCTCAATCGCATGTTTTTTTGATGCCAGATTTGGACTTTATTTACCCTTCCGAATTTTTTGACCCTCCCCTGGCTACACAACTGATAGTAAAGGCATTCTGACCGATCAGTCAAAATATGCGTAAGTGCCAAAAATGGTTCAGAATGCCCGCAACCAAATCACACATTTGACAAATATTTGAATTTTGGTACTGTTTTATTTCAGGCTTGCAGTTCCTGTCTACTTAATGTATATTGCTGGGGTGTGGGGATGGGGAGAGGGGAGAATGATAGGGACAATAGAAAAGCTTGTATACAAAAAGCTATACTACACTGTCAAAGTAAATATTTGTTGGATCTCGTCACCATTGTACATAATATAATTTTTTGAAAGGTTGGTCAAATCCACCCATTTGAATGAAGCCCACACACAAAAAAGATTGGTTTATACAATTCACACATTGAGACAAATTTGTTTTGCTTGTTAATGAGCCCCCAATGAATACTTTGTTTTGCTAAAAAGAGCCATTTCAGTAACACATATATTTTAATGTGATCGTTAATATACTGGCGGTATAGATTATTTTTACAATGTGTGCCAAATATTGCTGTAACTATAAACATTGCCTCGATCAGTCACAATAGCATAACAAGCCGAATAACAATTACTGAAATTATTGCCTTTGGGTTTTATTTTTGCAGGAAACAAACTTGGCATGAAAGGCACAGTGGTCTTCCCAAAGAAATACTTGACCTCATCATGCTTCATGATTCTGTAAAGGTATTTATTGATTCAGACCGGAAGTGACCCCTAATGACCTTCATATACCAAGTCACATGACCATGCAACGTGTCATATAGCAGGCATGAATTTTTGAAGATTTTTTTAATTAAGCCTGGAAGTTCCCCTTAATGACCTTTGACCCCCCATGCCGAGCACATCTTTGGTGAAGGGTCTCAGGCTGCTTCATATGCATGAGTCACTGACAATAATACCTTGATATAAGCACATATGGACTTTTTTGAAGATTTTTTCACATTCAGACCGGAAGAGCAGTTAATGACTCCAGATTGACATATCGACCCATACACTTTGTGAAGGGTCTCAAGCTGGTTCATACGCATGAGTCACGTTACCAAGCAATGTAATCGGCCATTTTTGCCAGCCATTTTAAAATGGCCCCAAAACTATGTTCCGCCCTCTATCTTGAGGTACAACACAGTGAGCTAAATCAAAGCGAAGCATTATTTGCGGTGTTGTGGATGCCGGGAGATAAATATTGACTATAATACAAAATGTTATTGAAGCAGTTTAAAATTGGCAGCGAAAAAAAAACATCATCAATTACAGGAAAAAAAAAACAACAATAATGATTAGAATGTAATGCAGTTAGCAATGTCTCAGAAAACAAACTTGCTGGGGAAATCCAAAGTGTTGGTCACATGGTTTACCAGGTGAGGAAACTCAAAGCATCCGGTAACAAAGTTTGAAAGATTTCAGGCAGACAAGCAGCAGTAGATGAGCAAGGAAGAAAAACTTTGTTTTAGGCCTGTGAGAATTGTTTCAAAGGCCAGGGAGGAGGTCTTAGCAGATGGGTCACCTTATGGAAAACACCCTATCTGAATGATTTTCAAACTGTTCACTGTGGGCCGTACATGACCTTGACCTTGGCACAGACCTTTGACCTTGGCACATGACCTTTGACCTCATCAACCTATGCGGGAGTTTCCATGGTGCCCATTACTGACACCCACGTTTGGTTCCAAACTCAAGAAAGATGGGGAGGGCACCCTCAGCCATCACACCACAATACAAGCCAGTGGACTGTCCATGCTACTCAACCAATGAACTATCACTGAACTACTGCCTCCAAGTTTTTATGAGTTCTTCTTGAAGTGGACAAGTTGTCTTCTTTGAATTATTTTCATTCTCAAATTCTTCATTCACAGACAGCAAAGCTGCAGAGGAACTGGTTTTAGCCATCGATAACAAACGCGTCCTTGCAGGAGTGAGGAAGATGTCGCCTCATGTTCAGACATCAGGAGTTGAGGGCTTGCATGCATTGAACATACATTTTGCCCTAAAATGCATGCATTTTCATGGCGAGGCATGCTGTAGAGGCATGCTGCAAAGCTGCAGAGGAACTGGTTTTAGCCATCGATAACAAACGCGTCCTAGCAGGAGTGAGGAAGATGTCGCCTCATGTTCAGACATCAGGTGTTGAGGGATTGCATGCATTGAACATACATTTTGCCCTAAAATGCATGCATTTTCACGGCGAGGCATGCTGTGCAGGTGATTCAGTAAATTGATACTAAACTATTTTTCAAGATTGTAAGAGGGATTTGCAGCGATAATGCGAGAGAATCAAAAAATGCGGAAATGCATGTTTTTTTACTTATAAATCAGGGTTAAGTGTTTACAATTCCATATAAGGCTTTAATGTAGAAACAAACCACCAAATAGTGAAAAAATGAAGTATTTGAGGAAATTTGTCATACCGTCTCCCGCAAATAGACATACAGGGTGAGTCAGAAAAAAGTACAACCAAATGAGGGATTTTTTGTGAAGAAATCTTAATGAATTTTACCCAACTAATTTCTGTGTGAGATACCCTGTTTAATCAGCTTTCACAGAAATTTTTAATTTTTGAAATCGTTCAAGACATTCAAAGGCTACAGTTCATCAAAGAGTCCCAATGAACCATCAGCTTTTCAAGATGGGTGTCTAGAGCATCTTACACACATACCAAAACAAATAAGGTCAGATATTATAACCTTTGCAAGACTTGGGAATGGCAAGGATGGGTTTGAGGAAGGGACCATGATTTTCACGAAGTCGGGTAACTCGGTGTTCATCACAGAAAAACTTCAAGAGGGTCATACCAGGGTGAGTGCCGGCACCTTCACCCTGCCTAAAACTTTGCCATCATATAATGTGCCATACACAAAAGGATGGCAAGTAGCCTGGATTGTTGAAAAAAGTGCAGAAATCAATGTCAATGATGTGCCTGAGGGGCACTGCATGAGTCACTGTCTTGTTCATAGATTTGATAGTGTTCAGGCCAGGATGACAGCAATGGTAAATACATGTTATACTATCACTTGAGGTTAAACTTGTAAAAGCTGTCAAAGGGTGGCATTTTTTTCGAAGTTGGGATGATAATTCTAATTTATGCACTGGATAATTATTCATCCTTAACGATGAGTCACTTGTCTTTTTATAGATTTGATAAGATGACGAATGTCAGGATGACAGCACGGAAATGCATATTACTACCACTTGTGATTAAACTAAGTGCGTCCAATGTTATACTATGCAATTGGTGGTAAACAGTTACCATGTTTGTAGGGTATATGTACGACGATAACATAGAACGAATTATTAAGCAAAGATTCATGTGTGGTAAACATATTTTATGTGTGGTTAACAGGCAAAATTTGTACCGCACTGATGCCAGATTTCTACAAATAGTGATCGGTTTCATTTGGTACAAGAAGTTACAGTTAAAGAGGGCAATCATGTAACCATGTAAACTGTTCCGGTGTTCCAAGCAATGTGATTTGTAATTCCATATAATCCCAGAGTACAAAAAAAATGTAGCACGAAATGCTGAGCGTCCATTTGTTTCACATTAAAGGTGTCAATATGAATTGTGCCTGCCATTAAAGCCTTACAATAGTAAGTCATTACATGTTTTGACATTTAAAATTACTTACAATAGGCGTGACGTATATGACCACAAATTTCCAACTATATAAATTGTGTTTCAAAACTCAATGTGTTTCATTCACTAAGTTGTGTACTTCAAATAACAGAAGATGTCTGTAAAGACTGTCAGTTCTATTTATTCACAGATTTTTGTACTTGGGTACTAGCTGTTGATGCGCTGAAACGTGTGTGCACAGACCTTTTACACAAATCAGCCCTGGGGTGTACATGGTGACAGATTGCCTGGGAAAAAAACAACTGTAGGCACCAAATGATGACTTTTCATCATATGTCATATTTTATGTTAACTGTTGATGTGTTTGGTATTTAAATTTGTTGAATGATTTAACTTAATTTTGTCTTTCTGGGCGTGTTGCCGGAAGAGACTCTGAAATGCGTTTTTTTTTTCTGTATATTAGTAGTAATAAACATTTACAAACCTATCGTTCAATAGAGCCCATTATGGCCATGGCCGAAGAGCTTAGAGACGGGGATGTATGAACACACCGCTGTCTGGTCGTGTCATCCGTGGGTAATACTGGTAACCTTTAATGAGTAATTTGAAAAAGAAGTCAGTTGGTCAACTGGGTCATAGATGCACCCATAGCACCTTCATATGTTAGTGGATGTGGCAAAGTTCCATGAGGTGATAAGTTATTAATTATGTATGGCTGAAAGTGTATAGAATTTTATAATTTTAAAAGTTGGAAATCCAATTGGAACCAAAACTGACTATACATTGAATCATGCTACAAGTACATAGTAAAAACTTGGTGATTCCTGAGTATAAAAACATAAGGTTCTTCTCACTTGGTTTTAAAATATATTTTACTATAACATATAAACTCGGCATATTGTTAAGTAGAAAAAATGACACACAGATGCCTGCTCTACTTGTAGATTATAAAATAGTGGGTGTCAATTGAAAATGTACATATGCCAGAGGGCTAAACAAAATATAGTGAAACAATTGTTTACAGGTCATTTGACACAAAAAAAGTCTTACCAAATGGATAACTCCACCAATACTTTATCTCGGGATTCCTCTTTTTCGGATAGTTCCCCCAACGCCACATGAAGAAGGAAGCCCGAGAAAATTCAGTCTCAATAAAACCACAGATGAAGTAGCTCTGAAAAGATTGATCAATTTATCCCATGCCTTAAGACGAGGGCATTCAATATTGTTTTCAATAAATCGGCAAAAGACATTTATGCCAATTGCCAACAAATCATCAAAAAGCTGCGGGAGTATGGTGTTAAAAAAAGGAAAAATACAAATCCTTGCAGTCGACACGAACAAAAACTCTTCAAAAATGCGCTTACAGGAATGGAACTAAGAAAATGGAGTGACCAGGAGGTGTTATTCTGGAAAGGAATCACAATAGAAGAAAAAAATACACTGCTGCTATGGTTTGTACAGTGGTCATGGAGAACCAGCCACTGTGTGATAGAAGGCGCACAACAAAAAAAATAAGCAAGTCAAGGTGGGAGTCCCCTGGCCCGCTGGCAGTATAAACAATGTGGTTAGTTGGCACAGGTGTCAGTGGCATGGATTCAAAATTCAATAAATTGTTCTCAAGAATAACGAGAAATGTACCAGTGTTTCCCGAAAAATGAAAGCCTAACCAAAGGGAGAAATGACAGCAGAGACCTTTGGGACCTGGGATGTGACATTGACATTCAACAACACCTGAGGAAACCGGTATTGCACCTTCGGCCCAAGTTAGGTTGTAATCACGACGTTTAAAGAAGACCCCTAAATGAAAAAACAATAACCTAACCAAACTGGAGAAACATTGACCTCAGATGACCCTTGCCTATCCAGGCTCTTGACATCATTCCACATATGAAGGGAACCCTATTACACCTTAACCCAAGTAGGTTTAAATCGGACTTCAACTTTTTCGAAGGAGACGCGAAAACGAAAACCCTAAACTGGAAACACACAAAAACATAGCACACGTAAATACGGACATTCGCCTCCCAATACCCCCTCTGCTTTTCAAGCCGGGGGATAAATATATAGGTGCCTGCCACCGCGGTTTGTGAATGGATAGCTCAATATTGACTTTGACCTTGATATGTAACCATTGACCTCAAACAAAGAGGGTTTCCATACTTTCATCAAACTAAGGTTTGTTCATTGAGGTCAATTATCCATTATCTTACAACTGAAATCACGTAATCCTTTTGCCTCATCAACAAATGAGGGCTTCCATCTGCCAACCTATGATCAAGTTTGGTTTAAATCCATTAAGTATGCAGATATTTACAGGCAAATGTTAATACCCCTTTTTCAGCACAACAGACGCATCAACAGACAACACCGCAGTGGACAAAGTGATCCCTAAGTGTCTTCCTGCTATTAAAGCAGGCGATACAAAGAGACAGAAGAATCGACAAAACAGTTTTGGATCCTCCCAATGCGTGTTGATGAGGCAGAGAGTCCACAAACGACATCGTGCATTGCTCCATAGACACCAACCACTTACACTGCGACAGCAGATTTACATCAAGGCACTACTGCTGCAACCCCCCCCCCCAAAAAAAGGGCTACAGGTTGCTTGTGCCGTGTTAGAATTTTTCCACCGAACGGGTCATAGATTGAGTTTACGGGGAAGTAGTACTTTGTAGGTTTGGAGCCAACCAAGAGATGGAGCTGCCGAAATTTCAGCAAGCGCCAGGTATGTTTTACGTTGGGGGAGCCAGCACCAGCATAAGATGCTAGTGTCCACGAGTGGGAGCAAAACTAAAGATGGAATAGCAAAGTTAATACCTTCACCCAAATGGTCTTGTTGTGTATTGTTGTCACAGAGTGTTTGAGTATTGTATAGATGAAAAATCACATTTTTAAGAATTTGGTACTGAAATAGAAGAGGGAAAAAAACTTATTTCCGGCAAATGACCATCTGTTGTGGACAAGCAAACATTTTTTTTTTGGCCTCTGGGTAAAACAAACCATGACGGTCTACCATTGTACATAGTAAAAAACTTGTGATTGCATAGACTTACCTAGAACATGTCTCAATGTACATAGTAAAAACTTGTGAGCATTAGAGTATAAAAACATTAATTGGTCTTTCCCTTGTTTTGAAAATATATTTACGATAAAATATAATCGGCATATTTAAGTAGAAAAAAATGACACACGAGCTGCTCTTCAAACTGGTATGTCTAAAAATAGTGGTGTCAGATGGAAAATGTTCACTGGCTAGAGGGCACACCAAAATATAGTGAAGCAATGTGTACATCCTTGGACACAAAAGACAGTCTACCAAAGGATGAAACTCCACCCATACTTCGTTTTCTGCTTGAATTCTTTTTTCCAGGAGCTCCCCAAAGCCAGCATGCATGAAATGGGAGCCAGAGTAAAATTTCTAGTCAATTGTTGAACAATCCAGATGAAGCGTTCTTCGAAAAGATGATCAATTTTCCCATGCTACGACAGAGGGCAGTTCAAAATGTTTTCCATAAATAGCAAAGACAACTATGCCAATTTGCACAATCCCCCAAAAAGCTTGCGGGAAAAGGAATGATACAGATAAGTACCGTCTTGGTTCAGCCATCACCTATCGCAAGTGATTCCAACTCGTCAACAGCAGATAGCTCGCAAAGCACTGCTCTTGAGCATCTTCACAGGTATTTGCACAATACAATTTACTCTACATGTTGCTCGTCAACTCAAGTACATTGTAACTTTCCAAAACTGTGACAATGATTTGAAAAACTGGTTTTTCGATTGAAAATCAAGTTTATCAGTGAAAAATTAAGTTTAACCCCTGTGAAAATAGTAAGTTTATCAGCGAAAAAAACCAAGTTCTCGGGCAATAACCGGCTTATAAAACTATGACAATCAAATCTAAACCAGGGTTTAAAAAAAAAACTGTTAATCAGCGAAAACAGGTTCTCGGGCGATACTGGTTTAAAACTCCGACATCAAAATTCGACAAAACCTGGTTTTTCGATGAAAAACAGGTTATATCGCAAAAACCAGGTTATCAAAAAACTCTGACAATCAAATCGAAAACATGATTTTCGATTTGAAAAACCTGCGTTTTTTGATCGACAAAAGGCGACTGGTAGGGGCTGATGCAAATCTGGCCAATGAACCTATTGACCCTACTGTGAAAGGTCTATGACTATATTGATACAAAAACTATCTGCATGAGGTATGTTTCCCCCTCTCAAAACATCAAAACCTAAGCCGTATGAACAAAAGGTTGACCAGGTATAAAGTTAGACCTGGTCTAAGTGTACTTTAGTCCCACCAGAAAAGGACATTTTCCTAGGCATTCGACATGAAATATTTTGTATCTTATTTGACATGTCATTTTAATGTGTAAAGTTTGTAGAGTTTATAAAAGAAAATGTATTATTGTCAATTTTGGGACAAACTCGTTTGACTTAGCCAGGTCTAATTAAACATGGTCTAACCTTTTTGTGATACAGACCTAGTGTCTAAACAGTGGCAGTTGTTTTTCCCAAATTGACTATTGGTATTATAAAGGCAGCTGTTGTTTAATGAGGTTCGGATAAAGGTATGATCGCAGGGATAGTTACATGTTCGAAGAAAAGGGAACCGAACATTATCTACAGGCGCCACAAACTAAAAGAGGAGATGTTTGTCGTGGTTCCACCTGCAGGACTTGGACTTTATACAGGCAATGACCCAGTCTCATGCACAGCTGTTTGAGCAATGCAAATGTCTCTTTTATTTTAGAGCAATTTAAGCAATGGCGCCACAATTTTGGACAATTGATATAAGGTTAGGGACTGCAAGAGAATTACCACCGCAAAATCATGCAAATCAATTGCGGGAATCTGGCCATATGGCCTACAAAGGCCTAACTTGTATGTAATAGCACCCTCTATATGCATATTCCATAGAAAGACGTGTAAAACTAGATTCTTATGAAAAAGTACATTGCCCACAATGAAATTTCAGCAAAATTACAGAGAGGTAGTAGTGGTAAATACTCCAAATTAGTTGTGTGACAAAAGTGTGTCGCCGTTTTATTTCGTTTGTTATAATACAATGGAGGATTGTCAAAAGCTGTGCATGAAAAAAAGAACATACAAGCCAATGTTTTAACACTTAAACTCACATAAGCACAACCACTAATTAACCTTTGTGGATGAACATTCAAACAGCCAGCAATGCGACAAGGGATAACATCAGAACCACGTGAAGCCAGCAAACTTTAAGTGAAAAGCTAGTTGGTGTTATCTATTCCACCACCATAACTGGGACAGAGGTCAGAGAAACAGCGCTGAAATGAAAGAAAAGCTAAAATGTTGAGTTTTGGAAAGCCATACAAAATGAAATCAGCTTAAAAAGCTACTCTCACAGGTTGCCCTAGGAGTTGAAATTTCATGATATCAGAAGAAAAAGGCAAAAGGGCCTAATCATACTCCTTGGTGGTCATGCATGTTTGCTTTTTATGTATAGAAAAATAAATAACAATAAACATGTTTGGTCTTTATCTGTAAGTCGTCTTGTCACAACACTCAAAAAAGATCAATACAGCTCAAAAAGCTGATAAGTGGCAAGCACCTAATTCTACCATGTCATTTCAAATCCACAAGGTACGTTGGATCTTGAACCAAAACAACTCAAGGAAAAGAATACACTTTGGCAACAAACAAATGCAAACTAAAAATGAACTCACTAACTGTTAAGTGTCATGAAACCGTTTACTAAAACATACATAGCGGTCCCCAGACGAAACGTCGTCTGCTGCGCGATTTGTGAATGGGGCCAAAGTCACCAACATGTACCCCACCCGCCCCTCCTTTCCATCAAGTTAATCAGTGTAGCCCTACGAACTTATTGGAGCAATTATATTAAGGGTAACATTTTGACCACAGACAGAACACACACAAGACATAGGCACTAGAGTAATCAATATGTGCCTTCTGCATTCTTGCAGACGACACATAAGAGAAACACATTACTTTCACTGAAGGGAACAATTACAGACAGCTGAACTTGAGACTAAAAAGGCAAAGGGGAAAAACAGTTATGAAGCTCACAAACAGTGGCGAAAATATAGACATTTGATTTATATTAGTTCCTCAAGAGCAAATTACTAAACGGTCTGGATGACCCCGTTTACAAATGCTAATGCTGCTAGTTCAAAATCGGTGGCAACTTTGCTCCTATTGTGTCTAAAATCTCATTTAGTCATATGCCACTGTGTGCCGGGGGGCACTGTTATTCAAAGTCGGATATGATGCGTGAACACAAAATGCGTAAAACGGGGCTTTTTCCAAACAGGCGATGTACGCACGTACATTGATTAGGCTGTCAAATACCAGCCAATGTGGAAAAGGGTATGTTTTTTTCTAACCCTGAAATGGTGATTAGTTATTTGGGTATGTGATTACTCAATTAAAGCAGTAATCAAAAAGTAATCAAAAATACTGTAAAGCAAAGCCAGATAAATACTTGTTTAGGTATGTATTTTAGTCGGTGGAAACTACTGTTTAGGTGCATTTTGTACGTCCATGTTCACGCATCAATCCACCTTTGAGGCCCCCCATCCTCCTGTGTGTGTGCTTACCATTCCATCTTATCTACGGGTGAAATTCTCCATCCTCCTCAGACTGTGATCCACGCAATTTACCACATCGAAACTCTCACATCGCGGGAATTTTTCGCCACTCTTCAACCTCATCACCTTCTGGTAAAACCATGCAGATCTTATCTACGTGTAGCACGGATTTCGCAATTCACAAATGCAATGGTCATAAACTTCGTCTTTATATGGCCAACTCTCATATACTCGGGTAGATGCTCATCGTTGAATTCCAAGGGCAATGTCATAAGATACAAGCCTCCAATTCCGAAAGCAGCTGATAATGCGTGAAACTTGCCATTCATACAAGATTGTAGCAGGTGCCGGTCCCCGTGCTGTGCACAAATTTTAATCTGTTGTTAGAAATAATGCATTGAGACATCTCAAAAACCAGTTTATCATTTTTGGGATATACACGTAAAAACTTTTCTGGAGTTGGAATGGCACTGATTGTTGTGAAAAGCTCTCAAGAGACTACAAACAAGGTCACATCCATGTAGAAATTTCATAAATATTCCTTAGGCGTAAAAAAAAGTTGCCCTTTGCGACCGACCTAAATATACGCAGTGACGGGTCGTTTTTTTTTGTGGTTAATCTTCGGATTAGAAGGTAAAAAAATAAAATACAAATTAAACACCCTAAAATGTATTTTAAACCAATAATCCTGTAATATCAAAACCCCCCAAAGCTCGTGTCAAACCAATTCCAAGCGTTATCGGGCAGTATGATGCACATGTTTAAATGTGAACGGCAATGTAAACCACAAAATTTTTTCCTGTAGTATTTATCATAAAATTGTGCTGATCTCGATCCCGTCCCCTTAAAACACTAAGTTGCATGTATACGTAGGAAATTCATATGTACGAGGAAAGGGGATGCTGATATTAAATTATGCAGGTTGTTTGATGACGTAGGATTGTGTAAAAAATAACAGCGGTGTATGTTGTTATTTTTATCTACATCATATTCTTCATCCAAAAAGTGGGAAATAAAAAATTAAACATAAAGCGGGTTAATTTATTCGAGGTGGGACAAAAACAAACATCAAATTTGATATTTTGACAGATTTTGAGATAGTAATTAATATCGTCCATGAAATATGCGGTTACTTCTATGTGAACGTGATTTAAGATGGCAAAACTTGCCCGGTACGTGTGTGTTTCACAGGCAAAACATGGCGATACGTTGTATTTAGCCACAGGGCATCTGTCAATTTGGATGCTACATTGACAGTTATGTACCAGAGTACATCCTAGATAAAAAAGCATTCCGCGTAACAGTTGGAAAGTTATTGGTGGCTTGATTACAAGACCTGGCAGATACGTTTGGTCATGCGAATCCAGGTCAGTTCTCGGGACCGCAAATGGTCAATTTTGGTCAAGTGTTACTGACAAAGGAGAAATGCCTGTAACACGAACATAGCCCCGACGGTGAGTCCAAAGTTTTGTTGGGGATGGTTGATCGTACTAAAATTGAATGATATCGCATTTCTCCTGCGACAGGGCGCCCTTGGGATCGTAAGAATGGACGCCCCCATACAGGGGAGTCGGGAGACGTGTGAGATGTAGCTGTGGGGCACCCAAAGGACGCACCGGCGAGCGCAGCGAGCCTGGAAATTTGGCGCTCCCTCTATGAGAATCCTGGATCGCCCCTGGATACCACTTATTTGATATAAACATAGATATACCCTTGTCATTTAGGAGTCATTTGCTTATTTGGCCGCCGTGGAATGGGGCAAAGCTGACTACTGATTCAAAAGACTGTAGCTTCGGCCTTTACTTAACGATGAGAATATCTTTACAGGACATAATCAAAGATATGCAAGGGGTGTTCGATGATCCCACTCCTTTTAGATATAGTTGATTTAAAAATTAAAAACGCGATCACAGTCATGGCCATTCTTTTTATCACCCTGCTACATCAAACTTTGTACATGTATCTTTTTGCTAGGCGAAAGCGCTGTGTAATTCTACAATGCTATGGCAGCCATTTTAAACAATTTAAGATGGCTGCATAACCCGTGATCCCTATGTGTTATCAAATTCTTTTACATCTAACATGAAAACAGGATATAAGCACTGCATGTGCCTCTACCAGCCTCAGAAACCGCGGATTGGCAAAATCAACTCTATTGGCGACCATTTTTAATTGAAAAAGGCCGTCTCAACTTATATGATCGGATTTCTTATCAATATCTTATTGGATTCCTTGACCCTTTAAACATGGATAGACCCAGAATACTGATTCTACTAGTCTCAAAGGACCCAAAATGATTGATTGAGATCATCATGGCGGATAGCGAGTGGAACGAAACGGCACAATTTGTCATCAACAACCGGTCAAATCAAATGATAGTAAGCGACTCAGAGCAAATCTAAACAACTCTATATTAAAATACAAGGAGGCGGAGAGTAGTGAGAGGATGCGGTCACTGAGCACAGATTGATTTAACATTGACATGAGGCTGATAGTACGTACGGCGCATGAGTGATGCTGCCAACGAGGCAATTCGCAGCCTTGCAGGAAAGCTGGTAAACCAAAGAGGGATGAAGACCACTGTTAACTGGCTATTCTCAAATAGCCCATGTTTGATATCGGCGGTCAGCAGCCGTGAAGGCATCAACAATGCTGTTCCTAAAGGCCGATAAGGAAGTCCGAAGAAGATAGATAGCCACAGAAGCAAAATGGAAAGAAACTTAAGACAAGGAACAGTACAAGGGAAGGTGTACATTACTAAGACGTCACCCCTCTACGGGCGAAGCTCTTCAAGTGTTAAGGGTTGGATAAGTGGAGCGTGCACATATCCAACGGCAAACACATTGCAACTAGCGGATGGAGTCATGTGGTGTGAGAACCAGATGATTTTTCAAACTTGGTGTTCAAAGCATTGACTACAGCCAGTTTGGTGCGTATAATTTACCTGTTCACTGTCAGACAGGTTCGGCCCCTTCAGTTTCAAGACTGACCAAATACAGCATACACAACAGTTCAACACTTTAAAGAATCATGGAACTGAGCAACCTGTACCTACTGGATACGCTCAAGTACCAACCTACTCTTAATATAACAGCGTCATCTCGTAACAAAGCTGTCAATTAGATGTTTAAATTATCTGTGGTCTTAATTCTAAATACCTTGGTCTCTGGATTCTCATGTAAAAAAACTATGGGACTTTCTGTGTCTTTCGGAAACTAAAACTAACAACCAAAACATATTCGACGGTTAGACTGAATATCTTTGAAAGTAATAAAAATGTCACACATGGTGGCCCCCCCCCCCCCCCCCCCAAGAATTGGTGTTATAAAGATCTATTAAAAAAACATGTAAATGAATCAAAAATCTTAATTGATAAGTCCTTGGATTAAGGTTGACAAAGATATTATTGGTATTGAGTTTATTATTGGCATTATCTATATTCACATGAAGGTTCAGTCCATTATGATCCGATTGTTTGATGAACCTTAGTTCAGACTCTATTATGCATAACCTGTACTCATAATGCTCCCTTTTGTTTAGTGCGATTCAATGCCGAAACCGTGCAGTAAAATGATTATGGTATGCACTCATGAACAATTTTGACCATGGGCACAGCCTTCATTTAACGAATCATTGATATCTAAATTGATCTGGGTATTCCAATGAAGGAAAAATATGGACACTAAAACAACAAATGGGATGAAACTACTGCTTATGCAAAGATTTTGATCTCAAATCTTAAATGGAGATTGCCATAACAAAAACATGGTGAATTCACTTGTGTAAGTGAGAATGGTGGCTGCAGTGTTAGTTGATTGCAATAATGTTTCTGCTTGTACCTCATATCGAAGATTTTGCTATCGATGGCTTTCGATCATTGCCTTCGGACAAGCATAAAACTATTTCAAACTCTCTTAAAGCTAGTAATGATTGCTATTGGTAACGAGGTTGATAATGTCATCAGGATTTAGAAAGGGTAAATGGTAATGATCAGGACAGAATAGAACAACAATCAAATATCATGAACATACAAATCTGGGAATATGAAGTAACTTTAATGATATCTTATTGCTTCTCCTCGTGGAGAAAATGAAAATCCTTCGATTTCTACTCATACACAAATCTCTATTGATCAAATTTGTACAGGATATATGTGTTTACTATGAACCAGCAAAGAAAATTCAGTGGACTTGATTTCATCAATAACGTAGTCAAAGATAAGCTAAGTAATGACGACATAGGATTTTGGTTAAGGTTATAGTTACTATTATGCTGAGATACAATAATTATCTGAAAGCAAGTTCTGATTTTCAAAAAGCCCTTAACTCACTTCATGATTACTGTACCCGTGGCTTTAACAGTAAAACAAGTAAAAACAAAGATTTATTTTTCTAGAGTAAATAAGAAAACAAACCTACGGTCTTTTTTGGCAATGATAAATTGAATGTGATGATTACACCATCTAGGGGTCAATTTTAATATAATGGTAACTTTCAAAAAAAGCATGTCAAGACAAATCTCTCCAAGCCAGGCGGGCTATGTTTGCCTTATCACAGGCTGCAAAGCGTCATTTACCAACTGAATCACTCTGATCTTTTGACAAAATGTCCTCCCTATTTACTTTATGGGATTTGAAATGGGGTTTGAAAAACATCGAAAAGTTAGCACTCTTTAGCATTTGAAAATTTGTATTTAAAAAAAATCCTGAAAGTCAATAAGAACACACCAAATTGTAGTAATGGTGAAGTAGTAAAACTGAATTAAAAACTATCATGAGAATGGTCAACTTTGGAGTAGATGGTACCCGGTAATCAAAACAAATTTCCTTTATTTGTTCAGTATTGAGCAGTTCTCTCATGAGAATGTCTTAAACATTTGTCTCTAAATGAGCTTGCAAAATAAAAAAGCATTCCGACAATTGTGGTCTCAGTTGTTTGGACTGACCAAAATGACTAATAATCCTAAAAGCTCTCCAAGTGTATTAACAAAGTCAGTCAAAATGATATTGAAAAACAACACTGGTATTTGAGGTTGCGAAACAATAGCTGCGGTATTAAGAGCATAAGATATTTTCAAAAGAATCTGGCTTTTAATAGTATCTGACAGTTTAGATTTGGCGGAACAGATTCGCTTCAGTAGATTAGAGTGGTAATGTGAAAATACAAGAATAGTGTAGATTTATACAACGAACGTAGGATAAATCTTTTCACTTTGTTCTTCATAGGTGATGACTCTCATTTACTTATTTGAAACAGTAGATTAACCTTGACAGAAACCTTACTAAATCTGATGTTTTATACCGACCCACACGTTTAGATGTGTAATCTTAATCTCAAAAACACCAAATTAATTTTGCAATCTTGCCAAAATTCACAAAATCATTTCGGACACGTTAAATGAAATCACATTCTTGTCTGTGGGTTTATTTTTATTATTCTTCTTAATTTAATCTGTTTGATAACTCACAATTCTCTTCATCCTGTTGGCTAAATGTGGGCTATTAAACTACCTCACGAGATATTAACCAACAATGGTAGGCTCAATGATTTATCGATTGATTTGCCGACAAATATTATTATGGTACTCTAAATGCATTGTACCTTTTACACTGGTGCTATTACGCCCTTTGTTGTTAAATGTGGTTAATTTTATTATTCTCTCATACCCGGAAGGGTCGGGATAGAAGAAAGAAAAATAAAAGTCACACTTGATGAACTTGAACCTTGAAGCAAAATTGGGCGGCCATTGAGAAATCAAATATGGCCACCATAGGGGAATTTAAAAAATGCCAACAATGATTCGTATTGGTGAAAATAAGCTTTTCCGAACAAGTATAGTTTGCCTAATCTCGTAAAAAAGCAAACCAAAATACATAAGGAACATGACTAACATGATGGCCGTTTATAAGTAGAATATAATCTTTGAATTCATTGGTTAATAATGCGTTAAATCTCTGTAAACAGCACCTAGGCCTCCTGCACTTCATGGGCACAGGTTAAAGGGCCAAAGCATGCACGCTATATTCAGAAGATCGACAGTGTACGCAAGGGTGATTTTTACGCGCGTGGACAGCTAGGAACGTCAAGTCACACTTTTAAGGACTGCTGCGCGCAGCTATCGGGACCAGAACTCATCTCAATGATCCAAGACAATCTTTGAGCAAGAATTACCCAAAACAGACAAAAATACAAGGTAGAAATTACATTCCATGACTAGCATTCTCTCGGTGAGACGAATATGGGTATAAAACTTGCTTGGTCTTCATACATAACAATGACAAGCATCTTATTATTATAGTCCGCGTTTTAGAACTTAAACTAGATGTTACTTTTGACAGTCTGTATGAGGTGTGGCTGTTTGGAGATGAGAGGTAAGATGTTATCTAGGGGTCATGAAATCGAAACGCTCACAAACTTTTTTTTATTCAAAATTTCAGATGAGGACATACTAGAGTGGCTAAGCAAATTTCCTGCTGTTGTGCGTACTAAGACTATTGAGCACGTTAACCTCTGCGGAAATATAGAGTGGATCATGCAAATTCCTGCTGTGGGTGCTGTACTAAGACTATTGAAGCATGTTAACCTCTGAGGAAAAACTAGAGTGGGATATGCCAAATTTCTGCTGTTGGTTGCTGTACTAAGATGATGGAGCATGGTAACCTCTGAGGAAATACTAGAGTGGATACGCAAAATTCGCTGTTGGTGCTGTACTAAGACTATTGAAGCATGTTAACCTCTGAGGAAATACTACAGTGGATATGCAAATTTCCTGCTGTGGGTGTATAAGACTATTGGAGCACGGTACTCTGAGGAACACTAGAGTGGATACGCAAATTGTGATCAATGTGATTAGTGGCTCTTACCAAAGTTAGTGTGAGCCAGTTGACTGGCAATGGTCTTATTCTAATGGCTCAATCAGCGATCTCGAGTGCTAATCGGCGTTCGCGATACGCCGGCACATCACTGCACGAAAGCTATGACATCACTTGGATGAAGTATAGATGGAAATTCAATTGTGTCCTTTCCCAGAATAACATTTTAAAGACACTATAAGAACTGCTTTGCTAAATCAGCAATCGAAAAAATCATCAAAAATCAGATTTTTAGCATGTCTGTAACACTACAGGTATTTAACATACTGCAAATGATAAGACCGAAGCAACCTAATAAGGAGCGAATCGGGAGTTCGTCATATGATCCGCACGGACACTTACTACAAACACGTAATTGGAATGGAGAATCGTATCTGGAACACTGCCGTTTATTTTCCTTGTCTTTCAATTACAGCTGGAAAAGGTAACTGGATGAGAATTCTACAGAACTTATCCTTCACTTTGAAGCAATTTCCTGCAAAAATTTCAAATATTTTTCAAATCCTGATAGTGTCTTAATATAAGACCCATTTTTATACAGTGGCTTCTAAAGGACTTTGTTGGATGGCTAGATGAATGGGAGCAAGAAGCTGGTATACACCACGAACTGGCTGCGTAAGATCAAAAATCTTGGGGGATTACTTTCTTGCATGGAATCTGGAAAAGTGCTAAAAGTCTGAAAATGCACTGTTATATTAGAAAGTGATGAAATTCATGATTGAATGGTAGATGTATGTTTCTCAAACTAAAGCGGCATTCTTGGACAGTGAATTGAGGAAAAAAATACTCGCGGTAATCAATTTCACATCGACTTGAAAATTATTAGCTTTGGGGGGATATAGAGAATCTTGGTGCCGGTCGAAATCGGGCAAGTGTGGTTATTCGTAACTAAATAATTCTTGGTCATTAATAGTTCAAAAATTTGGTTATTGCTTGATTCAGTTGTAATTTGGGTGATTGTTGTGTTTTTCTCTGTGAGAGTTTTAAAGTGAAGAAACATGCTCATAAGTTGCCATTTTTCCCATAGGAGCACTGTGATAAGTGAGTGGTTGTGTGAAACCATAGAGATAGCCAGTGATCGTATGTCGGTCTCATTTTTTCGGAAGTTTTTGACCTTTCACCCTCAGACTTTTAATTGAATCGGATATGGTAGTAAACGTTGACCTGAAAAATGTGATTTTTTTGTCTTTAGCGGTACAGCATGTGCATTTGGACGTACATTCTTGAGCGGTAGGTGAGCTCAGATAGTATGATTTTGAATGAATTTGGTAGTGCCAACAACTCAGTGATGAATCGGCAGCCTCAACGGTATAACTGCTGTGGACGTGGTGGCAGAATTAATAAATTTCATCCCGAGCACATGCATTGGAATGGCACCAGGTATTTTAGAGTATTTTACTTATAAAGTGGAGCTAGAGTGGAGTAGGCCTAACCGTCAGACTAGCAAAAGCTATCGGTCTACGATCCATAAGTACGAATGAAATCTAGTAAAAGATTAGCTTGCTTTTGCTTGTCCAGACCATGGGGGGGGGGTGGCAATCCCTTGTGGAGGTACTGCACATATAAGGCTGTAGGAACCGGCCTGTTAAGCATCATCGTAACCCAAAAAATGTCAAGATTTTTTTGACAAATTGCACTTCACCCAAAGACGCTATTTTGAATATTTTCACCAAAGACAACTCCTTTAGAAAATTGACAAAAAATCTCACAAAGGACCCTTTTGATTTGAAACTTTTAGCAAATTTGTGCCCAAATAACCTGATTTATGGGCATTTTGGAGATCTCTCACCAAAGACCACTATTTTGCATGTTTACAGTCACCGAATGCCCTTGGGTTGATGTGCCTCCATTTCATGTGAGTCCTCACCCCCCCACGGGTGTAATTGCTGACTCTCTGCTAGCTGGGAAACACATCCTGGTTACACTGCTGGCTGCAAAGAGCCATGTTTTCTAGTAAAAAAAGACCATTGACCCCCCGTACTGATTCAAGATAAGCTTGGGGCATGCATATTCAGATGTCTTGTCAATGAGGGCGCCCTTCATCAGGATATCCTCTGGAGTCTATGTAGTTAAATGACCAAAAAGGACAGAACTGTTTTCTGAAAAGATTCTCCATATTTTTATTTTATATTTAATGCATATTTCTACTGCAGTACCAAAAAAAACAACATTTTTTATTCCCGTCGACATTTCAAGAATATGTGGAAGCCCGTTCCCTTTTTACAAACACAACATGAATTTGGAGGGTTGAAGCAAGTGGCCAACCTGTCATCATAATGGAGTTCAAAAAGGTATTTTTTGAATGAATGTGATGCAAAGATGTCAATGTCTAGATTAATGACACGTTTAACTAGTTCAGAGCCATGTGGAAATAGGTTATACACCACTAAATGGCTGCCATAAGGATTCAAAAATATTGGGTGCTACTTTCTGATGGCACTGGGGAAAAAAAAGTGCTTTAAAATGTCTGAAAATGCAAAAACTAGGTATATTAAGAAAGGTGATGAATTTATGATGAACATGGTAGAACTGGTAGTTTTCTAGAAACTAAGCCGGATTGGACAGGAATTGAGGAACATACCTCGCGGTCATCACTTTCACATCGATTGCAATTACTAGCTTGGCGACTCTAGATGGAATTTTGGTTGCCGGTCTGACATCGGCAAGTTTGGTGATTCGTAACTACAAAGTTATCTGGTCATCATATGTTCAACAAATTTGCGGTATTAGCTGATTCAGCTGTACTTTGGGTGATGTTGTTGTTTTCCTGTGAGCGTTTTAAATGTGAAAGAAAACATGCTCAAAGTTGCCATTTTTCCCATAGACTACTGTGATAAGTGAGTTAGTGGTTGTGTAACTATAAGTACACCTGGTCTTACTCGGAACCAACAACGCAAGCTTTGCTTGAGTTGAGCAACCCTGTATGGATTGAGAGTAACAGTAAAACATGGTCATTCAATTGCCAGGATTAGGAATGGGTGTGGCATTTTGTGACCCACGAAAACAGTGACCCTGATCCATATTCTACGACTAAATGACTTTATTCGTAAGTCTGCGGACTTCATAGGGTAATGTTTGTCAGTGATGATTTACTCCCAATAAGTTTACCTTAATGAAGGTGTGCAAAAATTGCAAAATTACATTATTTTTGCCCAATTATTGCATTCTTGAAAAGAGGGTGAAAATTACATGTATATGTCCCAATTTATCGAGCCAGAAGGGAGGAGGGAAACTTCCCCAGCACCCCTCCCTTTCCACCAAGTTGGGAGGCACTGAAGTTATTCAGATGGGTCTTACAGAAATGGCTATAGAAAATATGGATTTTCTGCTAAGAACTTGTAATAGAAATAATATTCCAATGTTTGATCGGGGTGATTGTACTTAACATTTAGTAGATCAACCATCGTGTCACTTCTAGTACTTTTCCGAAGTAGGGGCAATGAATGAGGGACATATCAAGTGGGTGGAAAAGTACAATTCCCACCCTAAATCTATGGAAACATGGAATCATCCCAGCGGAAATCAAGTCTATGAAAGATTCACTCAACGTAAGCGATTTTTCAGCTAACAAAAATTCTGACTAATCGTATTGCTTCAAGTAGCATTCAATGGACAGGTGAATTAATGTTAATGATTTTTGAGCGCCTGTGTTTAGGATACAAAGGAACACAAAAGTCTTTGACTCTCCATGTGAAAATAAAAGTCAACATGAAAGTGGCCAGATATACTCGCTTGTTCATTCAGAAACAGTGAATTCTGTACGCCACGTTTTCTTGTTTGCTCCTCTCCCAACTATAGACGCTGTCCAAAAAACTTTTTCTCTGGTGACACGATAGGTGGATCTACTATAACACTAACATGATTGCAAATGATCCAAATCATGGGTGGGATTCAATGGGATTGAAAACTTTCAATCAAGGGACCTTTTCATTGTCACTCCATATGTATCTCAGAAGGCTACCCGGGGGGTTCATTTTGAGGGCTCGAGCAACAATATCTACACTCCATTTTTGACGCAATTGAGATTTGATATCAAATAAACTGTACTAGGTTAGGATTTCAATCGCTACAATATCTTAACTCCATCAACATTCCAGTGAAGAGTACTGATAAGGGCAACATAAGAGTGGTTGGATACACCCACTAGTGTTCAGAGGAGTTACAATTATGTTGCCCTTAGTGAATCAGCCCTCCCAAGAGTTGGAGTTAGATAATGTGGCATGAAAATATAGCTGAAATAGTGCTATTCTGGAAAGTCATTCCTTCCTGAAAGTGATTTGTGGTAGAACAAGGCCTGGAGGCTCATTCAAGATGGTGATCTGGACCTTAATGCTTTGGAATGTGGTTTCACTCCAGTTGCAGTTGGCGGGTGAGGTGTATCATCATTCCAAAGTGCTGTCACCTGCTATACTACAACCAGATTAAATCCGTAGTGCTCGCTTATTCTGGAAAAAAGTTAGTCCATTTAGGTTTCATGGATTTTTTATATTTGTTCTTAGCAAATTAAAACACTGTGATGGTCATGACCTGCTTGTCTGTACAAGTTTCGTCATGTAGACATAAAAACCGACACACTCTAATAGTCTGCCAAAATAGGCAGGGTATGTAAATAGATTTACCTATAAAAATACTAGCTGTGAGATTAAGCATCCATTGTTAAAATTATTGGTGATTGAAACTGTCCAGTTAGTCTATAATGATTATTAATGACGATTTTTCAATGTCATCCTAACTTTAATTATGATGTCGCGGTCATTTTTATAATATAAATTAACTTTGTTTTCAACATGAATTCATAGTTTAAAAGGTATTGGGAAGGAGATACAATAATGATGTTTTTACTTCTTTTTACTTAAGTTTCATTGAAGCGTATCAATGCCCATTGGAGTAGATACATATGGTATCAAATGACAACCAGAGCGTCTAAACAATCTTTGAGTTATTCATAGTCTACCAAGATCAAAACTAAGTCCCTGTGAATCAGAGATTTTGCCACTGGTGGCAATAATAATGTAGAAGGAAATCAGCAGCAGCCATCAACTTCTCATACTACTTGATTGTGCTGATGAAGAATACTCATCCATCCACTTCACAGCTAGGATAATCAGCGACAAACTACTGTTGATTCTTAAGAGGGGCATCGTCAGCAACCATCCATTTCTGATTCCCAGTCAGTAGTAAATCAGCAGCCCTCAAATTCTGATGATTCCAGATTGATATGGAGTTACCAACGTGATACTGATGATGGCACTGATGATGACACTGGGGGGCCTGATGATGACACTGGGGGGCCTGATGATAATTGTGAGATGATTATAAACCACCTCTTCAAGATGAGGACAACAGGTGATGATTCTGATGAAGCTCAGGAGATGAAAGGACAGCGATGTGAGATAGAAGACAAGGTCCTCAAGTTAATGACGAAAGCCAATGCGCTGAAGAGAAGAGATTCAAAACTCTAATGATCAGACAATGCTGATGAAGAGGAGATCAACTTGCAGCAGTAGAAAGCGGCAAACGTCTGTCGATAAATGGAAGAAAAGAAAGAAAACAGCTACGGCGGGAAAATCGCGCTCGCGATTGGTTATGTATCATCACGCGGTAAACAAGTTGCTGCCCAACGAGCCCAAAGCAGAGTTGCAACAACTGTCGTTTTAAATGTAATGAGCACGTTGATGATGCAGGCAGAAGAGCACTCTGCAATACCGTTCAAATGGTCTTGCCAGCTATGAAAGGCAAAAGGACTTCATTTGCCAAAGTATAGAAGAGAAAAAGGAAAGCAGACGTGCCGGCAGCAATGCAAAAGCAAGGAACATCTCAAGATTCTATTCAACAAGGATCCACAACAAAGTTTGTGTGTGTCAGTGATTTTTTTTTTGGCAACGCTTTCTATCTGGCCAACAGTGAAAATCTGCACTTGCTAAAAGAGTGGAAGCTGGTACATTTGGAGAAAAGGACAAATGGGGTCGACAACCATCAGTAAACAAAGACCCCTGCCGGGACATGGAAGGAGATCGGCTGCACATGACTCTTTGCCAGCAGTTGAAGTCTCATTACGCAGAAAAGACACCAAGAGAAAGTACTTGGATACAAAATTGAACATTGCCCTAC
The DNA here is from genome assembly GCA_023653785.1 of Ophioderma brevispina. NCBI lineage: Eukaryota > Metazoa > Echinodermata > Ophiuroidea > Amphilepidida > Ophiodermatidae > Ophioderma > Ophioderma brevispina. Next base: position 83,705 of record JAMKCH010008155.1, read on the forward strand.
TTTATTGGCCATGAGGGATCCTGCGTGGTGTTCAGTCAATGGATACAATCGTGTCTCAAGATCTGTCTATTACACTATTTCAATGAAGATTCACATTTCTGGGTTTTCATAAACCCAAAAAAGAGATCAGTGAAACATGTGCAAAGTACGCGATTATGACCGAAGATGAAAAGGCCTAACTTTCAAGCAGAATATCACATCAGATGTAAAAGAAGAATCACAAACAGCAAAAGAAACAAAAAAAGAGAGCAGCTTCAGAGAAGGAAACTTCATTCATGCTCATTCTGCTCATTGTATGTCTTTTCAGCCAATTCAGCTTTTCTGCCCACTCTGCTTTTTTGCCACATGGTGCTCATTTCTGACACTATGTATTTTTTGCTCATTCTGAACATTCTCCGTTGACGCTCAATCCCTGCTGTTATGCAATTCTGCTTTTCTGCTCATTCTGCTTTCTGCTCATTATGCCCATCGTTTGTCTGTTTCATTCTGGCATTCTGCCCATTCGGTTTTTCTGTTCATTTCTGCCAAGTTTGTCATTCTGCTTTCTGCTCATTTTCTGTCATTCTGCTTTTCTGCCTTCCACCAACCGAGTTACTTTATCACTGCAAGCTTTTAAACTCCATGAAAGCTGTGCATGTAAACTAAAAGTACCACAGACCTTAATCCCGTAATGACCCGAGTATAGTACCCACCCTTTTTTAAGCTGAAAATACCTTGAAATTGGGGGTGGGATAATGCCCGAATCTTGCCCGAAGCCGGAGTTGAAAATGTCTTGGCCTACTCGCCACATCACATACAACCCTGTAACAGCCCCTTCATGACTTCCGAATTTTGAAGACTCAGAAAGTTGCAAAAATGCTGTTTTTTTCGATAGTACGTAGTTTCCACCCTCATTCTGAAGTAGATTTTTCATGCTTTTTTGTCATGTAACTAACCATGACTATAATGTACTTAGTCGCGAAAACTGAACCAATTTGCCATCAGTGTTTTGTCGGCGGCGGCCATTATTTGGTTTGCTGCCAAATGCCCTCTGACCCCTACCCACGTCCGTTTCAAATTATTCTTTTCGTTTCAGAAACCAAAACCACCAAAAAACTATTTTTATGAATGAATTTTATGAACCTGAATAATTTTTTTATGACATGTTCTTAATTTGTATACTGAAATATGGAAAAAGAGTAAAAAAATATTGTATGAATCAGTTCAAGTGAAGTAGAAAGCCTTGAGAGTGTTGACCCAGAAACTGGTCTTCTTTCTGCTGTGTTCTAATACTCGTAAATTAACGTTATTTTCACAAACTTTAAATGGTTCCGAAACATCATTAGAAACATTCTGTGAGATGGTTATAAGATTATATGGAATTTCGTATTCAGTGTATTGGAAAAATGCATATCTGGAATTCAGCTAAAGGGATTTTGTTGTTTGACAAAAGTAGGTTTCCGAATTTTTGCAGTCATTGTAGGCCAATTTTTGCCATGGGATAATACGATCTTTAGAATTTTCTGAAATTTTCCTAAACGTAGGGTGGGATTATAATCGAGCATGGGACTATACTCCGGTCAGTACGGTAATAGCACGTAGCTGCACTCAACATGAAGCCAAATGCATAAGACGTTTGCTTAAATGTATACACCTTAAATAACATTTAAGTTAAAACAATACTGAAACTAATTTATGTCATTTACTTTTCAGATGCCTTACATAATTTAGGATTGGTGAATGGCAAGGTCACTATGTGCCAGAGGGACGATCTCGTTTCTGACCACATTGGTGGGTCTGAAAGACCAGAGAGGCTATTGAGAGGGCCAGGGGAGGTGTCCTCACAGTTGACGAAGTCTATACACTTGTAAAAGAGGATTCGTCAAATGACATTGGAGGAGAGGTAACTGCAACGTTAATGAAATACATCAAGGCACCGGGAACCTCAGATAATGAGGGACCCGAGGTCATGATGTTTGTGGGGTATGAAGAATTAATGAGGAATTTTCTCAGCATGAACAGGGGACTGCAGCGACGGATAACATACACCATCAATATGCCAAACACCACACCAGGTCAGATTGTTGACATTTGTGTCAACATTTTGAAGGAGGAGATGGGCCTAAGACCTAAAAAGCTGGACCTGCAGTCCCTTGTTCAGTCAACAATTGATGAAGACACCCTAAGGAACACAAATGCATCAATGGCAGAATGATTGCGGATCGTGTTGATAAGGTCATTCAAAAAAACTTGCTTAGACGGAAAGGTGGAGTTGT
>JAMKCH010008156.1:0-54732 GCA_023653785.1 Ophioderma brevispina
TTTCCTTTTACATGCATGAAGAAACTTATATATACCAGATATTCGTTATAATATTTGGAGCAACTTTTGTACAAGGCACATGTCAAAATATTAATTAAGAAGAATGATAATTAGATTGAAAATTGTTTATCGCCGAGGAGAATTGGGTTGTAGTATCTATACTATAATCTGATAAAACAAACTCCAAACAAGATATACCTTCCTGGCGTGAATCGTGAAGTTAACGTCAATTTGACCAGATTATTTTTTGTTTTTTGACCGGCGTTTTTTAACGCTGCTATATTTGGTTTATATTTTTTTGTATTTGTCTAACTTTTAGTTGCGCTTGCATTGGTGCAAAAAATTCAAATCCATCGCGTCGTTTTTCGTTAATTAACATGGGTCCCTAGGAGCCCCCCCCCATGCACTAACGGAAATGCCCATGACAAAAATGAAAACTCTTAATAGAGTTACTGTGATTCTGATTTTCATAATGCACACACCTAGTGACATAAACAAAGTAAATAATTAATCAAAATATTCCTGGAAAGTATAGTAGGCCATTGGTGCCATAATATTTTATAGCGGTTTATACTGTAGGAACCTATGGTAAATTATACAAGTAAACCTAAAAAATACAAAATGGCATGATACATTTATGTTTGTGCTTAATATTGTAAATATGGTTCACTCTTCACCAATTAAAGCAATCAGCAAAAGTCTAGGCGAATCAGTGCCGTAGAAAATACAGAAACGAATTAGTGTCTTTTTCGCACATTTTTACTCAAAATTAAAATCAATAATTTTATTTTGTCCCTAGTTTTTTTACTGAACAATTTTGTTTCCAGTTTTTATTTCTTTATTGTTGATGTCTTTGAATCCTTCTAACATGTGATGGATTTCATCTAAAAATTCCTTTAGGAAAGTGGTTATATAATGCATGGGTCCCTTGGAGCCCCCCCCCCCCATGCACTGACGGAAGTCCAAACCCCTTATGCAGTTATGTGTTAAGAGTGTATACTTGAAACAACTTACGGATTTTTACAGACGCATTCCCTGAAGTATTGATATTGGATGCCTCTTCTGACCAGTTTAACTGGGCGATTTGTAGTAGCGCTAACAAAACGGCCACCGTAAACTCTGTTTAAAAGTGTCCATCTACACCTTTCTTCACACCTTTCGTCCAAAGGCGCATGACGTGAGTCTGAGGTTGAGTCTGAGGTTTCAAAGCGTTCATTAAATATCTGAATTTCTTCCTCGTTTTGGAAAAGTCCTCGTGGTTCAACGTCGGACTCTATGCTGTTGAGTATGAAAAATATACAGACGTAATATTATAGAATTCATAGGGAAAATAAAATCTGCAATAGTAGTCCTTCAATCTGTTGACCATTTTTTTTAAACAACGGCTGTTAGACGGGTCATATGTGTTCCCGTGGGATTTGAACGTCTATTTTCTGTTCTCTAACGGTAGGCCTAACTTGTAAATTACGATACAATTGATCCAAAAAATGATTATTCCTTCATGTAATTTCTGTGCGAAATACTATACTTATATATGTTTAGAGTTGAATGGGTTTATGGTCTTTATTCCGTATAGGATTAAGTTGATTTCTTTCATCAAGTCTTACACCAAGCATGCACCAAAAAAATGACGGTGGCAATTTTTTTCCGAGCGTTTGTTAATCATTCGACAAAATGAGGTATGACGTCATAATTCAAAATTGAAATACCCCATGACTCAATCAAATCAACCGTTAGCTTCTGTTCAGCTGGTATTTATACGACAATATGACACGACATTTTTATATAGTGGGATTAAAAATTACTTGAACAGGAGATACGCAAGCCGCACACCTCTTGTAAGCGCAACAAGCTCCGACAATAACGCACCGCGAAACGATGTGCGATGTTCCTCCTGGCTCACGCAATCCACGCTCGTGTGTGTTCGATTCTGTCCAACAAATTATTAATTAGACTATAGCTATAGATGTGCAAAACAACAAATCCTATCTTTCAGTTTATTCTCCTTCTTATTTAGTTTTGGTATATAGTTTAAATCACGGGAAATATTGTCTATTTCAATAATATTAGTCAAAGAAGCAAACATATGAACCAACCCGTACTTGTTTCATGCACTGCGTAACCTTATGTATTCGCGCGTAAACATGTACGAGTGGACAACATCGTGTCATATTAGATAGGCGACAACCAATGATAATGCGTGTTTGCTTACTAAACCCCGACTACTGAATAAGAATTATTATTCTATATATAACACAATCAAGATGTTAAAGGGGATGACCCGATTTCAGGATATAAAGTTTTCATCTTGATAGAATGGCCATCACCCTAAAACCCCATCTGCAAGTTTCGCACTGATATTTCAACTCGTTTTGATGCGAGAGCTAAAAACGCCCGGGGTAAAAAACGCGTGAAATTTTGTAGTCCCCATATAGGCCTACTGTGTAAAGCAGGTGTAAAGTTAAAGGGGGGGTGACCCGATTTTACTCTATAAATATTTCATCTTGATAGATTGGCCTTCACTCTAAAACCCCATCTGTAAAGTTTCGCGCCGATATTTCATATAGACTTCCTGTTTCAACCCGTTTTGAAGTCAGAGCTAAAACACGATTTTGTATTCCCCATAGAGTCTGTGTAAAATTAAAGGGGATGACCCGATTTAAGTATATAATTTTTTTTCACCTTGGTAGTATGGCCTTCACCCCAAAACACCATCTGTAAAGTTTCGCGCCGAAATTTCAACCCGTTTTAAGTGAGAGCTAAAGGCTCAGTCACACAGCCGATTTTTTGCTAGAAAACCACTTCCAGACTGCTCCAGACTGGTGCCGATTGGCCAATTTTCGAAAATCGTGAGCAGTTTTTCTTTTCATGTGTAGTTCTGGCAAGGTCTGGGCCTGTTCTGTGCAGCTCTCCTCCGTCTGTATCTTACCCATTATTTGATAGAAACCCGCTTCCAGACTGCTCAAGACTGGTGCCGATTGGCCATTTTTTCGAAAATCGTGAGTAATTTTCCTTTTTCAGGTGCAGTCTTGGCCAAGTCTGGGACTGTCCTGTACAGTCTTCTGCAGTCTTGTGTGGTCTGGAGCACGTGGCAAATTTGAAAAAACCCGCCACGGTTTTTTCTTGCAGCTTAAAAAAAATCGTGGCGGGTTTTGGAATCGGAAAGGTCGGCTTGAATACATGAGCGGTTTGGAAGCGGTAGCCGATGAGTTGGTGCGCATCATGAGTGGTTGTGTGCAGTTGGAAAGTGGTCGGCAATGAGTCTGCTCCAAGCGGGAGAGAAAATGCAAGCCAACTGGACATGTTGAATCGGCGAATAAACTCGGCGAATACAGAAGATAAGTCGCCGACTTGCAGTCTTGACAGCAACTTGTGCTGTCGGGTTAAGGTCTGCGACTGATTGAGAACTGAACAAGTGACATGCCTGATCGCCTACTGCTCGGCGATTGAGCATCTCTTGTCTTGTAATTTGAACAAGACTGCAGCCGATTTGGAAAGAAATGTGGTCTTGTGTAGTTGGGAAGAGGTTGGGTCGCGTCGCAGGTTGTCTTCATGTGACGGGACCTTTCTTGGCGTCAACAACTCGGCGACCAATCGACGAGCAGTCTTGACAGCGACATGCCATTGCAACTTGTGCCATTGTTCAAGGTCGGCGACTAATCGGGGACTGAACAAGTGGCGTCGCCAATTAAACATGCTGGATCTTGTTGATTCCATGATGCTGTCGCCTGCTGCTCGGCGTTTCAGCATCCCTTGTCTCGTTGACGACGGGGATACTCGCAGACTAATCATCCCCGGTCGGGATAAAAATTGTAAATTTTGGAAGTTTGAACAAGACTGTAGCCAATTTTGAAAAAAAATGCGGTCTTGTGTAGTCGGGAAGTGGTTGGGTCGGGAGCTGTCTTCTGTGTGACTATACCTTTAAACTGTAATTTTGTAATTCCCATAGAGTACGGTGTAAAGAAAATACTGGTCGACCAAAATGGGACATATTTTCGCTCATAACATCCAAACCAATCATCCTTTAGCCCTAAGATTTTACAGAGTAAATTAGAAATATAGTAGCTTTCTTCTGATACCAACATTTGACCATTTCCGCTTTAGCGATCGGACCATAGCCCTTTAAAATTATTCGACCAAAATGGGGTATAAATTTTCGCCTATAACATCCAAACCAAACATCCTTTAGCCTAAGATTTCACAGGGCAAATGAGATAAAAAGTATAGCTTTCTACATTTTGAACACTTCCGGTAAAATCAGGGGTCCTGATGAGAACGAGGCTGAATATGGATACAAAATTTAACAATAATGTATGCATTTGTTATTTTTTTAATATTCAGGTATATATGCTATATGTATTCCATGACATTTTTAAGATGATAATTCAATGTTCGATTTCTAACTTTGATCCGCGTGAATTTCCAATAAGGCAAACACTGTATTCCATCGAAACTTTAAAACTTACTTGCAAAACAATGAGTCGTCTACTGTAACAGGCTCTAGTGGTCCCGGATCTGGTTCAGACAGGCCCGGGAGCGGGCGCAATTGAGCAAGCGATACTTCAATTCCAAAAAGGCACAAGACAACGACCAACAGAACCATCTACAAATGGTAATTTTATATATTCAGCAGTGAAACATAATTTTAATTGTATTTCATGACACTTTATTTTATTCAATATTTTAAATAATGAGACAAATAATAATAATATAAAAACAATATAAAATCAATATTGACGACAATAATTCTGAGGATGATAGCGATGCATATTGATTGTTTATCGATATCCAATCCCCTCTACATAAAGCGTAGGCCTATTCCCATTCCGGTCCACAATAACTCCGGGACGGATTGGGACAGCCATCTATGGGACCGACATGCCCTCCGAATAACGAGGTATTTTATGGTCATTTGTCCATTTCCAAATGAATTAATATACGGGACCGAGGGGAATGATGATATTAATCTATAAGACTGTCCCAGAAAAAAATATACAATCAAACTAAAAATTATAAAAAAATACAAAATGTGCATTTCTGCGAGATATTTTGACTGTAGGTTAGACAAGTTCCTAAGCTAAATTCTCGCTTTTTATTCCATCAAATTTGATGGACCCTAACCGGAGATATTGTCAATTGATCGCAAAGGATAAAATACCACTTGGGCCAGAGACACTGACACATTTGAAAAATGGTTTAAGGTGTTGGCATCATGATTTAAATGGGCCGAAGAATTTCTTTAAAATTTGATATATATACATACATTTTGTGCTGAGAACAAATCTAAATAAAAAAAGTATGGCTTACCATATTCGTTTTTGAGAAAAAAGACTTACAAAAAGTACATTTTTGCTCAAAATGTTACATTATTTACCACGCAACTCTATGGGAAAATGTTATTTACCGATACTAAAGTGCTCCAAAAAGATGACAAAGGGGCCGAACGTTTTTCTGATTTTCACATTATGTTTAGGTCTAAGTCGCATACTTGAAAATACCGAAATAAAAAAATGGTGTCACCGGATTAGTTTTCCTGAAAATCGTCGAAAAAGGACATTTTTAGAGGGAAATTTCCGTCTTCACTAGAGACGATGCGTCTCGCGTTATTTTATGCCTAATATGTCACGAAGCAAAACACAAAATGGGTGCGTGAAAGGTGAGACGCGTAATTAATCAGACGCGTTCTTAGACAAGTCCTAGCAAAATCAGAGTTCCACGCGATTTTGCAAACGCTTTACAAATTCGCGGAAAATCGCTCATGAATTTTTGCGACGCTAAAATCTCAAACGAATGCACGTGCACGCTTGCTCATCTCCGAGTTTATTAAAGTCGGCTTGCGCGTACTCCTTAGAAAACCCCCCCCCCCCAAATCATAATGCCAACACCTTAAAAGCAACATCATACTTTTTGTTCTGGCTATAGCTCAAAACCAAAGTAGGTGACCCCAATTTTTTTATTTCAGATTCTTGATCAGCACCATATGAATACCATATGTGAGTTTTGGAAAATTCTATCAAATAGTTCAACACGTCAAACCCCATAAGGGGGGGGGGGGGGGGGGGGTATGGGGTCTGAAGCAGTGAACTTTGAAATGATTTTTCTTAATATTCTTAAATAGTGGTATATACATGTTATATATCATATTGTAGCCCATGTCACAAATTTTAAAATCCATGAAAATTTTTGCTCTGGTTGCCATGGTAACCACGTAAGGCCTCTGATTGGCTAAACACTAGAACGAATGTAACTAAATAACTAAACATGCTACTGGGACGAAACTTGGGTGACATATGCAGGAGGTAAATACGCAGTGAACCATGAAGCCGAATTTTTAATACCGTTGCCATGGCAACCGGCAATCGACCAATCGCATAATTTCATGGCGTAATTTGAATTTGGAACACAATTTTGAAAATCGGCCTTCATGGTTTACTCGCCCTGTATTTGCTTAATATGTGTGCCAAATTCATGTTCATAGCATGTAGCGTTCTCTAGTTACGTTCGTTCTCGTTTTGGATGTTTGCATATTTAACGAAACGAGTTATAGGCCTCGAAACATTTAGACAAAATTGAGGGTGCTTTTGATGTGACATATGGAATTATTTTTTTTAAATTTCATTTTATACTGAATTATCATAATTATTAATGAAAGAATCATCGAAATAGGTGCACCCATTGTCCTGTAATTGAAGTTTTCAATAGTTTATAACTATAGCATGGGTAGAGAAGAAAACAGATAAAATACATAAAAATCACTTACCCAGTGACATTTAATTACTTTAAATTATGGAAAGGATAATATGAGTATTTATTTACTTCAACTTAGCCCAAATAAATGTGTTAATAGTTCACAAATAATATCTTTTAAAATATCTTAAATATAACCCCTTGAAATTTTTCACATGCTAAAATATAGGAGATATGCATTTTTGGCAAATTTCGCGTACACTACTTCACTTTGATCAGCAATATCTCGGGAACCGAATGTCCGATTGCGATCGAATAAAAAGCATTTTGTAGATTACAATCTACACAATTTAGCCATTGCATTATTTTCTGGATTAGAACATTTTTTTATCATATTCAGACCCCATACCAGGGGCGGATCCAGGAATTCTCAATAGGGGGGGGGGGGGGGGGCGCCCGTCACTAAACGGGGGGGGGGGGGGGGGGGGGGGGGGGGGGGGGGGGGGGGGGGAGGCCAACGCCTATATTTTATATTTTTTTCAAGCACCAGAGCACCAAACAACACGACAAAGAAGAGTACCCTCTGCTCTTCAGAATTTCAAACAGAGTGAAAACAAATTGTGTCTACCCGGCGAGCGCAGCGAGCCGGAAAATTTACAAATTGTGTCGGCAAGGGCGCCCACAAAAGGTCATTTTCCTAGATATACAGGCGCCCTGTGCTGCAAAAGGCATTTTTCGACATCTACAAGGCGCCCAGCGCCCTTTGGTTTGCAAAAAATAGGGGGGGGGGGCGCGCGCCGGGTGCGCCCCCCTAAATCCGCCTATGCATACCCCCCTTAAAGGAGGCACCATTAGATTACGTGGTGGGGGGGCTATAGGGGTTTTGTAAAAAAAATATCCCAGCATGTGGCCAAAAAAAAGATTTTCTCTACCATAGGCTGTATTTTTTTATGAATGACATAAAAAAATGCAAACTAGCAATGAAAAAATGACACACTGGGAAAACAAATTGACACTTCTATCTAGAGAGGGGAAATGCACACAAACCTTTTAAAACGAAAATAGGAGCGATATATAATATACACATGCATGAGTATAAAAATGATTTCATTTGAGCCGGTAGCCGAGATTCAAGGGGGATATTATCCTCCACTTTATGTGTTGGGTGGTCAATATAATCCTCTACTTTTTTTTTTTTTATATCTCTGTGCCGTAAAAGATGTTTTTTTTTGCAATGTATTTCGTTGAAAATTGCAGTATGAGTCGGATTTTCGCAGCATTTTGCACTTACGCATCAATACCAGGGCCTCATTGCATAAACAGTTCTATAAATATTTTCTCACTTCAAATGACTGCTACCAGCACACTACCATGACGCAGACAATCATTTGCTGCTGATTCTGGACAAATGTAATGGACCATTTGTAGGTATTGAAGACAGACAAAATATGGCACTGGAAACAGTAAGTTGTTGTGCTTGTAAAAGATGATTTCACATGATCCAAATAAGACTGGTATTTGCTTGTTACATGAATTTCACGTCACCTACCCAAATATAGCGTAAAACTGGTACAGAGGTCAAAAACAGGCTGAAAATGAAAGAAAACCTATAATTTTGACCTTTTAAAAGCATAAAAAAATGCAGCTGAAAAGCTGAACTCTCACAGGCATGCTTAATAAATTTTGTCTTCATTTTAGGCATATCTGCCATCTTTGTATAGCCTGTATCCTATACAGGTGCATCTGAGATGCAGATATTTCTTAAAGGTGTAACGAGAGATTTCATGTCGTATATAATTTCTGTGATATGTAGTGATTTCATATAGATTGGACACGCAATAAATTCACTACTTTGGCTACCAACAAAAAATGAAAATGAAAACAAAATGTAATTTGTATATGCATATATTTTTGAAGCGAAATGATTCTGATGATTTCCTAGTGACAGCGTAATAATAATTGTAAGCGCCATGACACTACGGTGAATGGCGCCACGAAATGCTAGGTATTATTTTTATTATTATTTTAATAGAAAACGGGCTGAATTTCCTATTTGCTCATATAGGAAATTAGAAATTTCACAATTTTGGTACCAAAGAAACAGTTCTCAGCTTAATCCTTTCAGATATTTTTGATAGAAAAATCAAAATTTTCCATCTTTTTAGGGACACCTGTTATTTGAAATCGCTTGTTGCACCTTTAAATTCAATTCCGTTTAGAAATGCAATAAACGACTTCTACCCATGTGTATCAAAACCATAATATTTTGATAACTGAAAAAAACTTTCAAGGTGGCAGGAAAAAAATGTTGCCAGGGTAGGGATTGGAGAAAAAATGTTGCCAGGGGAGGGAAAAATAAAAAGATTTGTCACAAACAAGAGGGAAAAGAAAAAAAATTGAAAGACTGAAGGGTTAAAAAAAGATTTGTCACGACCTAAACTCTATAGCCCCCCCGGAAATCTAATGGTGCGTCCCTAAACCTACTTCTACAATCCATACAACGAAGCCGACGTTTCGTTACAGGCTGTGCGTGGAAATATAAGTCTGGATCCAAAATTTTCACAAAAATTGCTCATGTTTAAAAAAATTATGTTGTTTTCAGCTTCACCTATAGGGACTTTACTACAACAATGTCCAATGCCAAAAAATCATCTCAAGTGGTGCATGTTATGCATTTTGAAGAAAATCACTAACAGGCTTTAATTCCTTACCTTGATTTCAGCCATTCTCTTCTTCAGATTCTTGTTCAAGTATATCTATTAAAAATAGCAATGCAATTTAGAATTAGAAAAAAATTCGACCAATGCTGTACGATTTGGCAATAACTAAATAATTGGATTTACTACAAGAACACAAAACTACGGCGTTATAAATTGAATGAAATTAAACTTACATTTTCTCAGGGAATTACTGTAGATTTTCTTGTGATCTTTGGTGTAGATACCGTCGTCGACTGCACTCTTTAGTTACGATTTACTCTATCAGTGTGTTGGAAGACCGTTTGGTCCAAGTGTCTCACCCAACTCCTTTTAAAGTTTTTTTGTTCCCGGATGTACTCTGTTTTAAACAATACACATGGTCTTCTGCCAAAAAAATCACCTTGAAGTTCAACTCTCTGATTGGTGGGTTGTGAAAACCAATGGGAAAGATAGCTAAATCCGGGAATGTGGATTTGTTATTAAAATAAGAGGTCAAATTAATATAAAAATAAACATTACCCATTCATAGACGTAGCTAGCCCATTATCGTTTTGGTATTTTTACTTTGGGTCGAAACCAGGAACTTTCCTTTTCAATAAGCTAGACGGCCGACCAAAGGACCAAAATATGACTTTTGACGGCGTTGTTTGTTACAAAGGTCCAACCTGGTGGATTCATACCACCATGGGATCAACGTATGGGGTGTTGGCCTTTCTACATTTTTTATTTTAGGGTAAAAATGGCCTAAAAGGTCACAATTGTTCAAAAATAGGTAAATCAGTCGAAATGGATTCTTTTCTTAAAATAATCGATCAGAACATGTTAATTTACCTTCGAAGGGGCATATTTAAGTGGTTAAAATGGAAGCCATTTTAATTTTTAAATGTTGGGGTCAAAATGGCCAAAAAAAGGTCCAAATTCTCCAAAAATAGATTAATCAGTCGAAATACATTCCTTTCTTAAAATAATCGATCAGAACATGTTCAATTACCTTCAAAGGGGTCATATTTAAGTGGACAACATTTTAATTTTTAAATTTTGGGGTCAAAATGGCCAAAAAGGTCAACATTGTCCAAAAATAGGTAAATCAGTCGAAATACATTCATTTCTTAAAATTATCGATTAGAACATGTGCATTCCGATTATAGATTTTGGGGTAAAATTGACCACAAAAAATATTTTCAAGGAACATTTGCCGTTCCATCTCAAGGAAACGTCAATAAGTAGCTTTAGTACTTGTCATTCTAGTTTTCATATTTTAGATCAAAATGACCAAAACAAGGTCAAAATTGTTCCAAAATGGTTAAATCACTTAATCCAAAGGTGTCATAATAAGTGGATAGAAAGCTATGGCCAAATCCATTATAATGCCCTCTTCTCAAAGTAAGTGTGTTGCCTTTTTCATCAGGTGAAAAGAGTGCTAGCCATTTAACTTTACAGATTTCTGAGTCAAAGTGTAATAAATGGGACAAAATTCATCCAAACTGATCAAACTCAATTAAAATGGGTGAAATAATGAAATGTATCACTTTGTCCTACTCTGACATTATGTCTTCTTTTTGCAGAGCAGGTCAAAAGAATATATGCGATTACATCCCACGGGATATAATTAAGTAAACATCATAGATTTTGGAGTCGAAATGGGACAAGAAAGGTTAAATTTCCCCAAAATTGATCAAAATAAATGGGGAACCAATTGATAAAACCTGTGACTTTGTCCATGTGAATTTATATAGATTTCTATTAAATAGTTGTTAGGGCCAGGGTGTTGATTTTTCTACATCTCGGATGTTAAGTTTAAATAGGCAAAATTACCTGACATTTATAATCAGCGAAATTACTTTTTTAATGATTTTGAAACTACATCTTAATATTGTAACATATATTTCTTAGGGCTATATATTAGAATAGCCAAACCTAGATATTGAATAAAAATAAAATCAATAATCAAAATAATAATTTTCTTTGAACTTATTCATAGGACCACATACATGTTATAATTCGTTTTATACCTTGAATGTTTGATATGCAAATTGATATTTCTCCTCTGGTTCTAAAATGGAAATTGTAAATAATTGTTATTCCATGAGAATTTATTCTAGGCTACTCATAAGGCTTTTTGTAAGTTAAGTATTATGTGTTATACACAAGGGTCTGAGGGTAGGCTGATCTTGTTTATATTTGGACCGTGTTTGATTGCAGCATTAACAGATAAAAAAATATCCATCCATCCCGTTCTGGGTGGATTCAGAGGACCCGGTGATTTTCGTTTTCCGATTCCTGTTAATTTGGTACCAAAGGATAGCTTAGAGTTTCTTCTTTCCATCGTACCAAAATAAGTACCAACATCCCCATTATGACGTCACTATGCCGTCATAAGCCGAGGAAAGTCCGAAAATACTGAATATAGGGTGGAAAATGTATATTTCGCAATATTAGCGACTCAAACACCTTATTATAGCACTAAAATGTTCTCATTATATATAGCTAATCATTTCTCATCAAATAGAGTCAAAAACCACATGAAAATCTGATATTCCTAACCTTTTTGGCGAAAAATTGAATTTTCCCCTATGTGTGTCTATGGAAATTGACAGTTTTACTTATATGCGAACTTTATGACGTCATTGTGACGTAATACTGGGCATGTTGGTACTCATTTTTGGTATCAATGGAAAGAGGAGGACCATAGCTATCTATTGTATCTTACCTATACCCCGGTGGATGTTTGTTTTTTGGATTAAAAGGAGAGGAACATGTCAATTGACAATTACATTAAATAATTTGGCACCAAAAAAGGGGGTTTTAGTAAGCCCGGGTATAAAACCCGAAGTAGACGAGGGTTAAATAATTAAATAGGCCTAATGCACAAGAACCCTTATTTTGCTCAACCATGTCGGAGAAATTACATTTTTGACCATTTAAACATAACTGAATATGCCGCCAAATTGGAATGACTGTTTTCCCATTTCGGGTTCTTTCTTTGCCAAATGATCATTCTGACTTGTTGATTAAAACCTAACAAAATTAAAATAAATATTCAACTGCGATTAGAATATAATGATGCAGTTTAAATAATCAAATTGGGAAATATTTTCGCAATGTAATTATGCATTAACCCTCGTCTTACCAAGAATTTTGCTCCGGTGCGCTACAATGCCAAAAGCTTTCTTTCATGCATCATTTCTGTTCATTTTAGCCAAGAAAATGTGAAGGTAGTATCTTCATCGTGCTCAGGGTATGCCGTCAAAGTCGAAGGGTAAGGGAGTGGTTGCCACCCGAGGAAATTTATGGTTCTTTTTTGAAAATATTATGCACAGTTTAACTCTAAAACTATAATTATGTTTATAGAAAACTATAGTCATTTGTCATCATTTAGAGCTGAAAACCCCATGAAAATCCGATATTCCTAACTTTTTTAGCGCAAAATGGTGTTTCGCCTATAGATTTTCTGTGGAAATACCAATTTCCGGGACCAATTTTGCAGACTCGCGGACTTGATGACGTCATTCTGACGCAATTCTAGGTATGTTGGTACTTATTTTGTATCAATGGAAAAAGGAGGACCATAGCTAGCTATCCACTCGAATCAAAATCATAAGCATATAGAATACGTTCTTTAATATCATTCGTGTATTCATAGCACTATGAGTAACAGTAAAAGAGGGCATTAATTATAACAATTATAACAACTTTTGATTTCTTTGATTTCTTTATACTCCCGCCGAGAAAAGTGCACTATAATGGCCAACTCATTTCAATGTACTCTGGTGATGTGAACAGGACCGATTAACAATTTTGACAAAATAGGGTATGCTAATTTACCCATTTGTGGTAAATTTCCATCAAATCTGAGAATTGGAATAGCCAATACCCTGATTTACTGAGAGATGTAATTTAATGGATAATAATAAACCTTAAGGACAATTATTGCTGCATTACATTTTGTTAAGAATAGTTTTTTAAGTTGATATTGTTCGGATTTTCTGACCATATTGACCATAAATATTGAGACCCCCCCTCCAATTTTGAGTTTATTTTGATCCTCAGCCCAATGTGACTCCAAAATGGGTAAATTGGAATACCTAGCACTGTATCCACCAAATTACATTCCCTTGAGTATTTTAGAAAAGAGGCAATTATGACTGCTTTACCATAATTGGACATTTTTTACCCTTTTGGTCACTTTAACTCCAAAATGTGTTCATTGTAAAGGCTAGCACTTTATTTACTTAATCATTGTCCATTGAAAGTAAATGAATTATGTTCCCTTGAGAAAAGAGAGTGTTGTTTTGGACAAATTTGAACTTGTTTGGCCATTTTGAACTAGTTTTGGACAAACTTGAACTTGTTTGGCCATTTTGACCCTACAAAGTGTCAATTGAAATGGCTACTACTCTATTCACTTAATTATAGTTCTTTGGGAAGAAAACTTATTCCCATTGTGATTGTTGAGAAAGGAAGGCATTTTCACTCATTTATGGATTTGGACAATTTTGATGTTTTTTGGCCAATTTGCCCCCAGAATATGCAAATTGGAATGGCTAGCACTCAATCCGCTCATTTGTGTTCCCTTGGAATGTACACGCACAAAATTACAAAATTAGAATGGCCAACAACCCATACGCTATTGTATGTCCCATGAGGATGCAAATCCACATGGTTGGATGTTTGTAACAAATTACGCCATCAAAACTTTTTCTGAGCACTTTTTTGCTGTAATGGCCGGTCGTCTGAGCACAACATACAAGAACGATCCAACAATTTTGTAGCCCACAACGAAATTGTTCATTCTTTTCCCAGTGTTGTTAGGGTTGAGGCCCTTGGCCCTTGAGACCCCTATTAGCAGGGCAGTACACAGAATTTATTTGGGGGGGGGGTGCGGGACTTCGAAAAAGTGAACTTTTTTTTTTTTAAAGTGGATTTTTTGGTAAAAGTGGACCTAACCCCCCCTAAAATGGTTCTTTTTTAGACTTTTTGAATGTTTCACCACCAAAAAGTAGACTTTCTTGTCACTATTTCTCTAAATTTTGGACCTGTTTATCAAAAAAAAATCATCAAAAAGTGGAATTTGGGGGTTAGTCTCAAATTTTTTGTCTGGTCATAACAGAAAATGCTATTAGCTCTCTCTTGGATTGCATTTAGTAGGTAAATTAGATGGTAAGTATTAATGACCCCAAAATAGGATAGTACAGATCATGTTACATTTTGACCTCTAATTACGTGACCAAATGGTGAAATTAGTGCAAGTTTTATATTTGCTGGTCCCGTTGGACTATGAAGAATTTAGGACCATTTTGAAAAGAATCGGAGCATTCTGAAAATGTTACCCCATTTACCGTATATATTACTACTAAACTATGAACCCAGAGATATAGGGCAAACGATACATTTTTAATCCTTACAGGATAGAGAAAAAATGTTTGTATAGATTTCAGTACAATTATACCTAGGCCTACATTATATTTTTCCCCTGTAGAACTCTTGCATCCCTGCGCAAATACATGTTCCACGCTACTTACACTCCAAAAAATGTTGAGTAAAATGTCACAGCTCTTAATGTTGAGTAAAATCTTAGTCAAAGTTGAGTATACTTGCTGGAATTTACACCCCTAAACAAGCATCAGTAGCGTAATTACCTTAACAAATATTTTGTTTTTCTCCGTACCCTGAGCAAGTAATTGATGCAATTATTACCCCTTTAAGTAAAAACCCTGAACCATATTCTTTCAAACTTATAGTGCAAAGATTACTACCTTCAGTGTATTTTTGCACACCACAGACTATAGGCCTATATTACAGGCGGGTCTGAGCGGGGTGTAAGTCAGAAAATATCTGCATGGAGAAAGTTAGTTTTTCAGCCAGGAAATATCCGAGGGAAGGTATTTAACCAGGGAAATTTTATGGTTAAATGGTTAACTTTAAAATGTATATATATATAGGTAAGCCTATGATCGGTCTGAAAGAGTAAAACATAGTCCTGCATGTAGTTCGTCGGTAAGGTTTTATTTGAACTAATCATAAAATTATATTATGGTGTTCATGTAGAGTTCGCGTATATCAAGCGGCAGGGGTGGGTCGCGGAAATCTTGGAGGTATTTGAATAGTTTCAAGACATTTTCTATGGGTCTATAGGCCTAGAATTTCGGCACAGATAAATCGACATTTTCCCTGTCAATCCGCGCTGAAAATTGCCGAACCTGCGCTATTATCACCAAATACAAGTCCCAAAGGTTATTTAAGAAAATCAAAAATCTTATATATGGACTGACATCCTCTTGGTTTGAGAAATGACGACTCCTCTCGTGGTGATTGCCGATCGTCGCTAACAATATTGTTCTATACATATACGCATGAAACGGACAAATAATTTATTTAAATGTCAGTTAATTACTTCTAGTTTTGTGATTTTCTTATAACTCCTCTGGACTTAATTTGCGGTACATATACGCCCGGATTCCTTTCGGCCGGGCAATTTTCAGCGCGGATTGACAGGGAAAATGCCGATTTATCTGTGCCGAAATCAGTGCCGATGATTCCTTTACAGCGCGTAACGCGGAATTTTTTGGAAATTTAGGGATTTGAAAGGCCGGGTTTGAAGGCAAGTACAGACTCCCCGAACAGACTTTTTTTTTTTCTTCTTTTATGTTGAAATGAATATGGACCCTAAATGCGTAAGTCCTCATTTAGAAAATATACCCTTTTTCTTGATTTTGGGTGATTTTTATACCCTTTTCACGTTACGTACATAACGTGCCTGATCCTGAAAAATACCCTTTTTACGTGGATTCTTTGACACGGATGATACCCCCTTGTCTATGAAGACTACCCCCGGGGGGTAGTCTTCCGTAAATTGGTACCTCATTTACATCAGTTCGAACAATTTCAATTTTACCCTGTACACAATTTTACCCCTTATTTCTCATGCTCCAGTAAGTTGGTTTTAGTAAACTTCTAATATTTTTGAGACAATTTCGCAGTATATGACACCAAAGATGTTTCTGTTGCAATTTTTTGGGTCAATCATAAAATTATTGGACTAATTTGGATCCGGGATAAGTCTGTTCACCTTCTGGATTGTCGACTTATTTTAAAAAAACTTTTGTTGAAAACTATTTATTTCCCTGTTATTTCCTGTTACGGTTGATAACCATTGAATGTGTAATTGACGTAGGTTTATTGTTGTCATAACTGATGTCATTATTGACGTTCAAGTTTGTGACCACAAATGCCAACCATAATCGTTTCAGTGCACTGCAGTCCAACAAAGACATGCATTATGACTAGTTAAAACGAGATATTACGACCAATTTGTAGAGGAATTGAAAACTTATTTTTACAGTGTGAAGTTCAACTTCTTTTCACCAGACTACTCTCTAGGCCTAAACATGCGCGTATCCGAGCGCGGAGGGAGCTCGCGCACCCGGATCTAAAAAAGAGGGGAAAAAAGAGAGCATCAATTTGCAAAAAGACCAATATTTTCCAAGGCTTTCGCCCCTGGACCCCCACGGGTACCGGGGCTGTGCCTGGTCTCCCGCACCGGGTGGTGCGGGATCCTGGCTATTAGACACTCAAATGAAAATATGTTCCTTGTGTTATTTAATGGATTTTTTGTTACATTTTGATTTTTTGTCTTTTTTAGGTAAATTTGAGGCCAAGGAACACAAATTTGGTTGTTCCCATTTTTTCCGACCAACAGTTTGGCAGCTATCTTGGATTTCAAAATGGCCGCTATTTTCAACATTTTCCCCTCATATCTCGGTTTGTGGACGACATAGAAACGTAAAATTGGTCTCTATACCCATGTTTGTGATAAGGTTTCTATAAAAAAACATTTTTAAAGTTGCAATTAATTTTGTTTGGTGGCCATCTTGAATTCAAAAAGGCCGCCGTGTTGAAATACATGGCCTGTATCTTGACTTAGCTGAATAACATTCAGCACTAAAACACTGGCAATACCCATGATTGTGATACTGAGGTTTCTATATAAACCATAATTGAAGTTGCAACTGATTTTGTTTGGCAGTCATCTTGAATTTAATGTGGCTGACATGTGTAAATTCACTCTTTGCCTGTATTTTGACGTGGGAGTAACATACTTGCTTGGCTAAAAATGGTGGTAATATCCATGTTTGTGATATTGGGATTCCACAATTTCCCTCCACTAAGTTGATACTAGTTTTGTTTGACTGATCAAAAAAGGGAATAAGTACCCTTTCCGTTGAGTAAACACTGCATGCAATGCGCAAGGTTTACTCAACTTTGACTGAGATTTTACTGATCGAAAATGGTTGTTGCCTTTAATCAACACTAGCAGGAGGCCCGCGGCCGCGCTTCGCGCGGGCTCCCGCTAGTTGAGTGAACGGGAACGATCGCTGAAACTGAAGCGATCACTGAAGAAGTGACACACTCTGGCGAGACCACCGCAACCAAACCCATAACCCTGAACTTTAGGACTCCCCAGAGTCGCAAATTTTGTATTTTAACACTTTTAATAACTAAAATTGACGTACCTATCATATCCTATAGCTCATGTAGTTGTATGAATATTTAATCCCGTATAACTTTCCGTATATATTTTTTTTTCTCGTATTTTTTTTTAAATAATAAAACTTAAATATTAAAATCCCTGCTAAGTTTCCGTGTACTTTTTCTCGATAAAACGTCATTTCTTTCTCGTATTTTGTTAATAAAAATATTTAATCCCGTATAAGTTTCCGTGTACTTCTTTTCGCAAAAGTACCCCCCCCCCCCCCGCCGGGGTAAGCCGTAGTTCCGTATTTGCCACATATGTTTTCTCATAGCCTCAAACTCCCATATAAATTTGAAAACTCTTTCGTGGGGTGAGGGGGTACTTGCCATTATTAACTCGCCACTCTCTACCCTCCCCCTTTTTTTAACTCGCCAGTTACCTGTCCTCGATTGAAAATGTCCAGCTGCACAACTGACATATAGATATAGATATATATATATCCTTTATATCATTGATCGATATATTATATAGATAGATATATATATATATATATATATATATATATATAGATATACATATATATAATATATATATATATATATATATATATATTAAGAGATTTCTTTGAATATCCAATTACATTTTCAATTTTGTCCGGCATGGAGACCAATCAATATTGTACTAAATATCATACGACCAAAAGCACCGTACAAATGAAACATACACAAGTTAGTTTTCATTGTATGTAAACTTACAAGTTCTATTAAGTCAATTGATAGTCATAAATATTATATCGCGATGGTTTTCACAAACATCAGGTCATTTTAATAAATGTTTGTATTATTTTCATGAATTAAAAAAAATCATTTGATTGCTTCCAAATCAATGCTTCCTGCAAAGTTCGACAAGCTGTCCGAAACAACTTTGCTTTTCATCTTAGTGTGGTTGGTATTGTCAATGAAACAGTTTTTCCAGTGGAATTTTGGTGCTAAAGTGATTTCTTGCTGTTTTTCATTCAATAGGGACCCAGACAGGACAGTCAGAAAATGATGGGGTGCAAATTTCTGACTGATTTCCCCTTCCTCAGGGGGAAAAAATGTAATACAAGGAAAAAAATCGGTCAATTGAATTTTATGTAATGAACGTGTTCATCTCCTTACAAGGATTAGAAAAAGTTAGGTTGGCCTAGGTTCCGACCTTTAGTTAAAGCGCTATAGCCCCAAATTAGTCAAAAGGTATCCTGGCGGATGAAATTACCCAAGCTAGATTTGTTTTATTGAAACTGGTGATGAGTGTTGGTATTGTCTCACAGGATAAAAAATGTATTATTTACAGTGTGTGTAACATTTGGTTGGCTAAGACATAGAAAAACTGTTTTGTACGGGTCTACATGGTTATGGGGTCACCAAAACTTTCCTGGATGTCGTAATGGTGATATCACCAAATCAGTTTAAAAAATGAATTTTATGTTTCAATATTGACCACCAAGGAATATCATTTGACACCACTCCAAATACATCGGAGCATTTACCCCAGGTTGGCCTTGAACCATTGCGGGGCTATATATCGCGTTAACTAAAGGTTGGAACCAAGGTAAATAATTACTTTTCAATCATCGAGGAGGCGAACGCGTTAGTGTACATTAAACACACTTGACTCGATTTTAAATTTTTCCTTGTGACTATCTTCCTCCCCTGAAGAAGGGGCATGAGTACGAATACATTGCAACCCATCATTTTCTGACAGTTAGGCCCTATTGAACCAAAACGCACAAAATCAATTAGTATGAAAATCCTACGGAAATATACACGAACCATCCATTCTCCTGTAATTATTTTTTATACAACTGAAGTTAGGACACGGAAGTGGAATATCAGACATGGTGTAAGGTCGCGTCAGTTCACAGTAGGCCTACTCAAAAATAAATTTGTTCAAGTTTTGATCTTTATAAAACATGATGTCACTAATCTTTAGACAAAATATTTATTCAAAAACTTTGTCCCAATTTCACTCACGATTTGCCCCTGGCCCTGTATCCAACGGCGGCGGAACGTTTTTTAGAGTTGTTTATTAGCACATTTTGTGACGAGCGCCCCCAATTTTCAAATTTGATATTTTTGAACAGCTATGTTGTAATGGTCTAGGAAAACTAACAACCTGCGAAACGATGAATGTCAAAATGCGTATTTATCATAAACTGAGCGGATTTTTGTATTAGAATTGGGATCGTAGATTGTACTTAACGGCCAGAGCTGGAATGATAAGTTTATGTCGTCCATGCTGAATAGTTGCCCCCTCAAGAAAATGACTCTAACTTGAATTGCCTGAACCAATAAAAAACTAATAGATGAGCGTAGCTACGTACCTGGTGCTGTCATTTTCCATTTGGAAGGCCGTTTCAGCAGCCGTGGACACTATATCGGAGATCCCGATAATAATTATTCTAGTTTACAAAAATCCTTCGTTTGCGGCACATAGACATTGTAGAGCTTAACCATTCACAGGTAGAGTTATAGCAAGTTACCAATGCAACCGTGTAAAAAAAATCTCAAAGATTTTTGAAAAATTGGGGGCGACTCTTCAAAAAATGGCTAATATTGCTTTAACCGTCACAAGAACTTCTTTGAAATATTGTATAAAATTAGGGGGGGGGGGTGGTGAACTTTGCCATTGTTTGAACTCGCCACTCTCTAACTCGCACACCCATTTTTTTTTAAGCGCCAGTTACGTCCTCGATGTTGAAAATTGTCCCAGCGCACTCAGCTCGCTATGAGTCAATGCGGATCTGGGATTTTTGCTCAATTTTGAAAAGTGGTGAAAAAAGGTGGTTTTAGGGATATAGGTTTTTCGTTGGGACTGAAATTTTGGGTGATTCCCAATTTCCTGCGAAAAGTTGCCTTTGCCTTTCGCCTGTTAGGTATATCTGTAAATTTGGTAATACACACAAATGGTAAAAAAAGCTTTAGATTATCTAATCATTTTAAATATGAGGGAATGCCTGTTTTTACTACTTTTTATTTTTTCACGGCTGTTCGTTCCGGGTTCACAGGCCAAATATTGAACCACTTTTTGGTCAAGGACATTAATTCAAAAGGTAATCGTTAAAATTCTTTTGTGATATCTGTTCGGGAGGTGTGGAGGGGAGGTAGGAGGAGGGGGGGAGGAATTTGCCCACTGCTCATGTCCTATAATAAAAATTAATATAATTGACAGTTCCCTAAACGGCTGGGATGAATATAATATCAGTCCCAGGGTACCGGATTCTTTTTTACGGATCAGATCATTTACTGTTTGAAACAACATTGGTTCGCAATACCAGAGGAATAACAAAATTTGGAATTTTTAAGACGCCAATTTGGAATGTATTGTATAAATGATTTTCACACGTTATTGTCTCAAATAAAAAGCCATATCCAACTCTTCAATATATATATACTATATATATATATAAAGTAATATTATATGAAGAGGAGAGAGAAGAGAGAGAGAGCAGAGAGAGAGAAAGAGCGAGAGAGAAAGAGCGAGAGAGAAAGGCGAGAGAGAGAGAGGGAGAGAGATAGAGAGAGGGAGAGAGAGACCAGGATAGAGAGACGAGGGAGAGAGAGATGAGAGAGGTGAGAGAGAGAGAAGGGTAAGCTATACGATATATATATATATATTATATAATATATATATATATATATATAATATATATATATATATTATATATAAGATTTATTTTGAATTAGCAATGAGAATTTCAATTTTGTCCCGGCTTGGAGACAAAATCAAATATTGTACTAAAATCAATATACGACAAAAGCCACACCTTACAAATGAAAAAATACACAAGTTTTTCATTTATAGTAAACTTAAAGTTCTATTTACGTCAGGTTGACTAGTCCTTAAATATATTATCGTACGATGGTTTCAAAAACATCAGGCTAATTTTACATAAATGTTGTATTTGCAGAATAAAAAAAAAATCATTTGATGCTTCCAAATCAATGTTCCTTGCAAAGTGACTAGCTTCCGAAAATCAACTTTGCTTTTCCCTTAGTGTGGTTTGGTGTGTCAACTGAAAACATTACGGTAGGATTTGGCGCTAAAGTTGATTTTCTTGCCTGGTTCATTCAATAGGGACAGACAGTCAGAAAATGAATGGGGTGCAAATTTTCTGAATGCTGCCCCCTTCCTCAAGGGTGGGGAGGAAAATGTTACTACAAGGAAAAAATCGAGTCAAATTGATTTTAATGTAAATTACAAGGATTTCATCTCCTAAAAGATAGAAAAAGTTTATGTGTGCCTAGGTTACGACAGATAGTTAAAGCGCTATAGCCCCATAATTATTCAAGGTCATCCTGGGATGAAATTTACCCCAATGTAAGTGTTGATGAAACTGGTGATGAGTTGTTTGTATTGCTCAGGATTAAAAAATGTATTATTTAACAGTTGTGTAAACATTTGGTTGGCTAATTACATCCTCCCCCCCCCCCCCCCCCCCCCCCCCCCCCCCCCCTTAGAAAAAATGTCGTAAGGGTCTACATGGTCTATGGGGTCACAAAATTTACCGGGATGTCGTAATGGTGATTCACACCAATGTTTAACAATGCAATTTTATGTTTCAATAGACACAAGGAATCTTTGACACACTTCCAAATACATCGGAGCAGTACTCAGGTGGCCTTGAAAACCATGACGGGCGCGCTATCGCGTAATAAAGGTTGGAACCAAGGTATAAATATATTAATTTTCTAATCATTATGAGGAACGAACGCGTTAGTGTACATTAAAACACAATGACGCGATTTTAAATTTTTCCCTGTACTATATTCCTCCCCTTGAAGAGGGTGGGGCATGAGTCCCGAAAATTTGCACCCCCATCATTTTCTGACGTTTAGCCCTATTGAACCCAAACAGCAACAAAATCAATTTGAGTATGAAAATTCGGGAATACAACTCCGAACATCAATCTAGCCTTTTAAAAAAATTTAGTTTTTATACAATCTGAAGTATAGGAAACGGAAGGGATATATCATAAATGGATGTGGTAATGTCGCGTCAGTTCACAGTAGGCCTACTCAAGTAAACAATTTGTTCAAGTTTGATCTTATAAAAAAATGAGTCACTAATCTTTAGGACAAAAATAGTTCTTTCAAACTTTGGCCCATAACTCACGATTTGCCCCTGGCCTGTATCCACGCGGCGGAACGTTTTAGAGTGATGCGGGCCCAAACTGCCTTTTGTCCAGTGGTGCGGAGTATATTTTTAAATTAAGGAGCCAAGTTTAATAGATTTCATTTAAAAGTGCATGGAGGGCCAGCACCTACTTTCAGGTTCCGCCGCCACTGTCTGTGACCCGTCAGGTCGAAGACAATATATACTTGGTATAAATGAGTTAACCCTCGTCAGGACCTAAGGGCCTCCCTAACGGATGATTACCTGTCGCACAAAAACGCACACGAATATGATCTAAAGAGATTTTTAGGAATTGAAAAGTTCACCCTTTGTGGTACCATTTTGCGAGACAAAAAGGGAGGTACAACTTTCAGAGAGGTCATTGTGGTCCCCGGGGGGGGGGGGAGTTTATTCAAAGGTGGATGTTGATGCGTGAAATGGATTCCGAAATGCACCCTAAACAAGTATTTTCACCGACTAAAAAAACTACCCTAAACAAGCATTTTTGTCTGTTTTGCTAACATAAACACGTCGTTTGTCAGTTTTGCACTCTAAACATGGCAAGCAATGCATGTGCTGATAATATACCATTATTATCTGGCTTTGATCATGTTGGTTTACTTAAAAAAGTACAATATTTTTGATAATTTTGATCTCGCGTACATCACATTTCCAGGGGTCTGAAAAAATACCCTTTTCCCCATGATTTTGCTGTTTGACACCTTAATCCTGTACGCGTGTACAACATCGCCTGTTGGAAAAAAGATACCCTTTTTACGCGTTTCTTGTTACGCATCATATCCACCTTTGAACTAAGTGGCCCCCCGGGCAGGGGGTCCCGTCAAACAGGGAAGGTATAGGGCGGTGGTTGCCACCTTCCTATACTTTACTGTGTAAAATTCCAAAATATGGTACTTTGGTTACGTATGATGCTACTGTAAGCAAATACTGGCAATATTTATATTTTTTCTTATTTTCAGAGTAATAACACGTGCACGCTTACTTTGGCACCCATTATTGCCAAATAAATACAATTAAATTTTGCTTGCATGAATGGCGAAAATGGTCGAATTTGATTTTGGAGATTTGCTTATAAATAACGTTATAAATAAGCTGTTATGACGTCACTATGACGTCATATTGTTAAAACTTGATATGTTTGTACTTTATTTGAAGAAAGGACACGTGTAGCTACACACTGATACCAAACAAGATGATGTTTGTAACTTTGTACCTTAATTACGAAAAATCCCTGGTCGTGAATGTAGTAGAAAAACCCTTGGTTGGACGAGGGTTTCTGTTTAAGGAAAACTTTTAATAAGTGAAATCCTCAACTGTTGCTCAATTTTTGCTCTGCTACAGTGCAATATTTTTTCATTTTATGTAGCGCCATTCTGTTTACTTGAAACATGTTTTTATAGCAAAATACTTCTTTATAAAATATGATCCTCATTCTATCCCAATGTCAGGTTTTACCTTTGTAAGGAAGCAAATCAACCATGAAATTAGTTTGAGAAAACTTCTGCCAACTTAAGGGCAACTTTTAAGGGACCTATGAGGGCCCTTAGAAGTTGCCTTTAAATCTTAGAGTTTTCACTTACAAAATTAAGTACAACCCTTAAAATCTCCCTTAAGGGAATCTCTTATCAAGTTGCATGTGCTTTGTGATGCGCGCCCAGAGACTATGGGGATTATAAGCCCACTTAGTTTGGGCTCTGAGGCTGCTCTGGTTCTTGAGTAATGGGTGGCGTACATTTTAACGTTTGGCCCCTATAGCCCTTGAACTTTGACCTCTGGGATGCAGACACCCAAAAGGCACATAAAGGGTCCAAGGACTATAAGCCTGCACAATTTGGACCCTGAGGCCCGGGGGGCCACATGTATTCAAAGTTGGATATGATGCGTGAACATGGACTTTCAAAATGCACCCTAAACACGTATTTTCACCAACTATAAAAAACATTTTGCCCCCTGTAGCCTTTGACCTCTGGTGTTGAGATACTAAAATGCACATCATGGGCCCAGGGACTATTAGCCTACAAAGATTGGGCCCCGAGGCTGCTATGGTTCTTGAGTTATGGGTGTCCGTTGTAAGCGTCTGAAGAAGGAGAATATATGGAGAATAAACAGCACAAGCACAATATATTCGCATGTTGCACATGCGAATATAATAAACAGCACGAGAACAATATATCTGCATGTTGCACATGCGAATATAATAAACAGCACGAGAACAATACTTCGCATGATGCACATGCAAATAATAATAAACAGCACGAGAACAATATATTTGTATGTTGCACATGCGAATATAATAAACAGCAAGAGAACAATATATTCGCACGTGCACATGTGAATATATTAAACAGCACGAGAAATACTTCGCATGTTGCACATGCAAATATAATAAACAGCATGAGAACAATATATTCGCATATTACATAAGTGAATATAAGAACTAGACGGAACATTTGTGTTTACACGGGTATATTTGAATGTGCTATGCAGAAACATTTGATCTCTGGGGTCGAGATACCCAACATCACAACTTTCCCCAAAATTCGCCTCCCCTCTCAAAAAAAAGGGGGGGGGGGTGAATTTTGCAAAACTGGACTATTTTTACCAAAATTTTAACACTTATTGGGGCAATGAAGAAAAAATCCCTAATTTTTTGCCTGCGCTACTCGCAAAATCTATTTTTTTGACCTTTTTGAGCTCTTTTTTTAGGTCTACCATCTGCACCCTCACTAACAAGAACACTCTTCTTTAGGGACTTCCTGTTAATCAACTTTATCATCTCCAGAAACGTCAAAACACTGCTGCTCGCATCCTCACTCTCTCCAAGAAATCTTGTCATATCACACCAATTTTGAAGTAACTTATTGGCCACCTATATTGCTCAAAATTGTTTTTAAACTTTTGCTGACTGTTTATAAATGCACCAACAATGTTGCTCCATTTTCTTTATCTGAGCTATCAAATTATATGCCAACTTGCACTCTTCATTCTAGAAACATGCACCTTCTTCAAGCCAAAAAAATACAATTGCACTTGGGGTGACAGATAATTTGTTATTGCAGCTCCTTGTCTTTAAAAGCTTTTAAAAACACCTCATGTCAGTTATTTTTTATTGCCTTTTATGTACATTGTATCATTTACTTTTCTTTTAAGTTTCAACTGTTTCTTTGGTTGTTTTTCATTCTTGTACATGTATCTTTTAAAGGTAAAATTCAAAAGACTGGATGTATTCCAAAGTCCACCACATGCCCTCAATGCATTTATGATCTATGGATCACCTTAAGTTTATTAAAGGATATAATCGCAATGTACAGTAACTGATACATCGTTATTAACTTATTGTTGGGCTGCTACAAGAAAACCTAAAGGGCTATCATTGTTTCTCAAAATGGCGGCTAAAAAGAATTCAAGATGCCTGACATTTATGTTAATTATAGTTATGTATCACTACGGATTCTCTTTAAAACAGCTGAAAATTGGTGGACTGATGGCATTTTTTTTTACCCCGACTTTCGACTGCAATTTTCTTGACTTTACCAATATATTACTTATGCATGTCATATATCATATTGTAGCCCATATTGAAAAGTTTTGAAAAAAAAATAGTTTTGTCAGTGGCTTGTATCGATCAAGCAATTGTATCACATTCACATTAATTCACTTTCTACAATTTCTAGATAATATGCATTAGTTCTTAGATACAGCTTGTTATTCTAATTTGTATTTTATAGTATGAAGTTTATTCCCTTGAAGAAAACCCATCCAGGGCCATCCCTAGAGGGGGTGTGACACCCCCCTTTACAAAATTCTGTCGGCAAAATGTTGACTTGTCGGTGGGATCAGGATCGATATTGTAAAATAGACATAGGAGGAATATTTAATGAAATCATCTATTTTGTTTTTGAAATTGTGTCAGCAAATGGAGAGTTTTTGGCAGTGGCGTAACGGGCCTGCCCTCTCTGAGGGGGCAAATTTCCCGGTCTTGGCCAATTTTCCCTCTTCGGGGGGGCAAAAGGCCAATTTTTCCCGGTCAGAGGGCTAAAAAACGGCTGATTTAGCATGATTTTTGCATTTTTTTTCCCGACCAAGGTCGTCAGGGGGGGCAACCTGCCCCCCCTGCCCCCCCCGCCTGTTACGCCACTAAAAAAAAAAAAAAAAAAAAACAGCTTGTTATTCTAATTTGTATTTTATAGTATGAAGTTTATTCCCTTGAAGAAAACCCATCCAGGGCCATCCCTAGAGGGGGTGTGACACCCCCCTTTACAAAATTCTGTCGGCAAAATGTTGACTTGTCGGTGGGATCAGGATCGATATTGTAAAATAGACATAGGAGGAATATTTAATGAAATCATCTATTTTGTTACTGACAATTTTTTGAAATTGTGTCAGCAAATGGAGTTTTTGGGGCCAGATTTTGCCCCCCCCCCGATTCCTGAATCTGGCGCTGGTTTTGTCAGCAACACATGCTCAACACCCCTCCCCCATTAAAAATGGTCTGGGAATGCCCCTGAACCCATCCATTATGCATTAACACTTTAATCTTTTTAAAATTCTTGTCTACTATTGACCTGGATGTTACATGACCTTAGGTGACACAATGTTCAGCACAAATCCTTGTTGGTTGGTTTAATGTTGAATTATGGGGGATAAATGTAAACTAGAAACATCTTTCATGCTATGGACCATTATCCACACATGAAAAAAAAATGTTTACCACAAGAACACACATTTGGCACAATATTCTATAGAAACCAAAACTTGCAGTTGGGCTAACAATTTATTGACCACCATTATACACCCTTATAATTTCGTTTCTCACACAATTTTTATACAAATACTCCAGCAAAATACAGGCATCATTATTGCAGTGATACACATTAAAGACACATGCTGACCACCAAAATGTTGTCATTGTTTATCAGATCAGACAATGTTGTGATTCATTGTACATGGTAAATCAACTTTGTTTCATATCTAAAGAGGACACACAAGTTTGAGACTGGATTCTCTTTATTAACTAATTTTAATTAAAATTATACCTACTAAAATAAAACCATTTAAAAATAGTATTTTCCATACCTAAATAAGTTTTTAATGCTTCTACCCCAACTGATCAAACTCAGCACACAATTCATTGTCTTTCTTTCATCACCATTTTCATTTTTCACCAAGGATTGAACAAAATAAGAATTGGAACTTTACAACATGAATCACATATTGACCAATGGAAGTAACTCAACAACCAGCTGCGCAGACAGTCATAAGTTTGACTTGCACATTTTCCGCTGCATATGACCCACTGTCTAGAGCTGAATGGACAAAACCAGCAGTTGAACAATTACTGGGTGCCCATTAGCGTACACATCCTCGGTTCGCTTGCATTGTATATAGTTGGATTAAAGGGAATTTATTCGCAGGAATCTATTGTCACATATATTAAATATTCCTATATATGACGTACTAGTTGGTTTTTATGGTCATTGGAATATTCCTTGCAAAACAAATCCATTATTCCGACAAATGTACACGACTGTAAAGCAATCGGGGATGCTACCATCTTTATTCCCTGTGCTAGATTTACAACACTGCATGCAATACCAAAACAGAAGCTAGTGAAAATTTATCATGTGACTTCAATCTGCCATAAGTCTTGTCATTTTAAATGAAGATTTTCTACTGCCACCAAGGGCCACCTGGAAATTACTGACCGATTCTAATGATGACTTCAACAATGCCCATTATAATTGCTGTTTGTCAGTTGAGTTACTTTTATTTTTTATACAACCCCTCCAACAACACTGAATTTAACAGTTGTTCCATTTTTTACAGCTTGTTCAATTTGTCATATATTATAGCTTATTTTTGGAAATAAATTTACAAATATAATAGTGATATTATTTAACAATACAGTCAACAAAGTTTTGCTTTAAAGTCATACCAATTACCTTGCTACAAAATAAGATGTTAAAGCCACTATCAGTCATTTTTTTCCAAATTTAAAATGCAGATTTTTGTCTCCAAATTGCTAGTGTTACTACAACAATTTCCAATACAACAGTGCAAAAAAATGGACTTTGATGAAAAATAGGGGGCGCGATTTGTTTACATCGTCAAAAAATCGCTGATAGTGGCTTTAACACTAATTGTCCATACCACGTTAGGTAACAAATTAACACCAAAGTATTAAATTTACCCCACAATTTACTTTAAGACATTCAGAATACTAGTGGTGGGTTTAAGATCACATGTTAAGTAGGTCATGCTGAAATGTGACCTCCAGATGAAACTGGCCTATTTTGAGCAGTGGTGTACTCAGGGGAGCCTCAAATTCAATAGTCACCCCTGTGATCAAGTTTTGCTTTCAAGTCATACCAATTACCTTAAGATGTTAACACTAATCGTCCATACCATGTTAGGTAAGAAATTAACACCAATGTACTAAATTTACCCCACAATTTACTTCAAGACATTCAGAATACTAGTGGTGGGTTTAAGATTGCATGTTAAGTAGGTCATGCTGAAATGTGACCTCCAGATGAAAATGGTCTTTTTCGAGCAGTGGTGTACTCCTTGTAACCAGACAAACATCATGGTGTACTTTTCAACACAATCGGAACATTTTAAATTTTTTACCCCTGTGTAACCTTGAACTCCAAGCTGGGGCCATGAAAGGGGTGTGGCAAGTGCTTCCATCAATTTTTTTTATTATCAATGCATAAAGTACTTGTGTACCAAAACTGAGTTTTAAAAATCCGATTTTCACACTCACATGAGATCTGTGCACTACAGTCCCCCACTATATGGCTCAAGTTTGGTTTAAAGACACTATCAGTGATTTATCCAAAAGAGTAAAAATATTTGAAATTAGCAGGAATAGTTCAAAAGTGAAGAATAAGTCTCTAGAATTCTCATAAGTTACCTTTTGCAACTGGAGAATTAACAAAAAAGGAAGCAAACGCAGTGTCAAAGATACGAATTCTCCATTCAATTATGTGTTGTAGTAAGTGTCCGAACGGACAGTAATGACTAAAATTTCCGATTTTGCCCTTATAAGGTTCCCTGTGGTCCTATTATTTGCATGGTGTGTTAGGATACCCATACTTGTTACAAACATTCAAAAATCTGATTTTTGATGATTTTTTTGATTTATCAAATCACTGATAGTGCCTTTAAATCCATTGAAGTATGCAGATATTACAGGCAAATGTTAACCCCTTTTCACAACAACAGATATCAACAACAAGGGACAACAGTGGACAAAGTAATCCCTATGTGTCTTCCTGACAGGCAGGCGACACAAAAACAAAACATAAAAACTTTACATTGTAACAATTGTGATCTCCCTCACTATCAAACCTAAACTGAACTGCAAAATATTTCTTATTCAGCTTGGAGATATCAGTATTTTAGAGAAATCCACTGATAAAACAAGTTTAACTGGGGAAATGGGACAGTCTTGTCCTATCTCATTTACTATACAGCAGGGAACCTCTGCATGTGTTCTACGTACATGTTCTTTTTTGGAAAAAAAGTTACTGAAGTACAAAATTAAAGGTGCTGCCCCTGGGGAGGCCACTTGTGTAAATGTTGAAAGCACCCACTTAAAAAATGACCCCAAGTTACGAGGCTGTGGATCAGGAAATGCCCCTTTAATAAATGTGGTGTAGCATATTTGGAGACGATTTGGTTCATAACATCAAAAGGAAACATTTCCTTGGCCTTAAATTTGTATAGGGAGATGAGAAAAATATGAACTTTCTTCTGATGCCAATATCTTTGATGGAATAAAATGAGTGACCAAGGTTGCTGATGGGCTCACTCACCTTTAATATACCTTTATTGATTGCTGGCTACTGGTAGTCACATCCTTGCCACCCTCCACTGTGAACCTGGAGCTTTTTCCCAGAGGGTGTATTGAGTCAATCCCACAATGCACCAGTTTCAGGAAATTTCACCTCAATAGGTCATGTGATCCCACCAAATGCTATTCTTAACACATAAAACCCCTGACTTTTACACTCATTTTAGCCCCAAAGCGTTAGCACTTAAGGATTTTTTAGCATGAGCATGAAATTTATTGTGGTCCTCTAACTTCTTGAACACTTGTGTTTTGTAGAGTACAGTATAGGCACATTGCAATGCATTATGAGATTGGTTCAAAACACCCAGTTTCCAGAGTGTGAAAGCAATTCACATACCATGCATACCATAACTTCGTTTATTCCCACTATTTCCCCAATATTTTGCAGCAGCTAGGGAAAAAAGCTGCTAAAAATGTGACATGTGTACACCCCCATTGAAGTTCTACATTTAACCAATGCTTTTTTTTTTATTTTTGCCCTGAGGGTCAAAGTATTTGTTAGTGTTATGGCATAAATAAAAAAGAATTTGTTTCATGTAAAATTTTAAAGGGGTACATATGGAACTCTTTCCACTGCTTTTTGTGACTTTCAAAGGTTCAAAATATAATTAGTGGGTCCTGAGATGTTACCTAGGGGAACAGTCACCCAAGAAATCATCTCAAGACTCTGATAATGGGAGGGGGCCATTTGATTACAATTTCAGGATTGTATATAATACAAACCTGAAAATATAACATGTATAAAAAAGCCATTGTGAATATGACCTTGTACTCATGCCACAAACCAGCCCACTGATCACTTTGTTGAGAGCAAACAATATAGTTTTGTTGAAGTAGCTGTCTTTGACAAATAGAGCTTGAAAGCCCAGGTACTGTTAAAATATTCCAAAGTATACTTATAGCATTTACTTATACCCATTTAATCAGAACATTCTTAGGCAAATCTAGCCCTTGGATGATCAACTTATCTAAAAATCAGAGAGAGTTTGCCAATATATTTTCTTGCAAGTAAATGTGTGATTTTGCACATTTGTCTTAATTTCCATCATATCATATCAGGAAAAAGTGACCCTAAACTTTAGTTTGACATCATTGTACAGCCTGGAGTGAGAAATGCCATTTTAAGTGCTCATTTGACTTGTCTTTCTCAAAGAGTCAAATTGTGTAAAGATAACAAAAAATGTTCGTATATACAAATCAAAGCTATCATGGCTAGAGAAAATCAGGATTTCCCATTGAATTGGTCCTATTTGAAGCAAATATACCAACTACACACAAAATGTTAAAACAAAAAACAAATTTGTCTCATTTGTCTCAGGGGAAAAAAGAAAAAAATGTGAAAAAAATGCTCTAAAATGCATATTTTAAAAGCTATATGTGTGTGGTCTTCTGAGAAGGGCCTTTTTGACCTAAACCATCCTTTCATTCAAATCAACAGAGTGCCAGGGCAGCACAAATAGGTTGAACAGATTCACAGGAAGGGGTTTTGTACTTAAAAGCGAGGAAGCAAGTTTTTAAAAAATGGGAATCGTGAAAAACAATGAGATGATTCTGTCTTATGGTTAAGGATACGTGTCGTGCCGAGCAAGGTCATGAACGGAGTGTCCATCTCTTTCCTTGGTGTTAGGGACAGACTCTACAGTGTAATTTTGCTGTGGGAGTTTGCCACTCTTCCCACACAACAAGCCGCACCTTCCCAGCACGATAAGCTGGTAACAATTTATAACCTGGGTGGAGAAATTAAGGTAAAACCACATACCAATCGTCAACTTAAAGAACTTGTACCACTCGCAGTATATCATATAAAAATCAGGGGGGGGGGGTGGGGGGTTAGGACACGATCTGCTCGATTTGGGCATTGGGGATTTCCAAACGGTAATTTGTGGAATTGCTACGTGCATTTACTATGGCAGCCTGTGCGTCAGTGACAAGACAAAATCATCTCTTAAACCTTTGTTCAAAAGATCTTAGTAATATCATGATAATTTAGGGAAAAAATATTGACTTCAAAATCTGTTGGGGTTAGTGGATT
The DNA here is from genome assembly GCA_023653785.1 of Ophioderma brevispina. Lineage (NCBI taxonomy): Eukaryota > Metazoa > Echinodermata > Ophiuroidea > Amphilepidida > Ophiodermatidae > Ophioderma > Ophioderma brevispina. The sequence continues at coordinate 32,928 of JAMKCH010008156.1, forward strand.
AAACCCGCTGCAAAATAGTATAATTTCCAATAACGGTCATTTAGATTTAAATATTCAGGACCAGGCCTAGTCTTTAAGCAAGTCTGTTTGGCTTTTCCTACTTGTATTTTTTCTTTTCAAGGAGGAACAATGGCTTTAGACAGTACTGTGCATACCTCTAGCTCCATCTTCATCGAGGTAGTGACGCAGCCGGCGTTCAACAGATATTTTGCCATTTACTTTTTTTCGCATCCGCCTTGATGCCGCGGCGTGGAGAATTGCCACGCTTTAATTAACGCCTTACGCCCCCGCTTTTTCTTGCTGCGATACACTGCATAATACCCTACGTCACGGACTGGGAAGGTAAAAGCACTACATCAATTGAAATTCTTTTGAAATTGGAATCAAAGATACCCTTTTGCCCAAATTTATGAATTTCAGATGTCACTTTAAAACAGGTTCAAATATCGGTGTGAAACTTTACAGATGGGGTTCTGGGGTGACCGCCATTCTATCAAAATGAACTTTATATATTTAAATCGAGTCATCCCCTCTAATATAATTGTTTTCCATGAAACTTCTTTGTGCTCAATAGTTACTTTTTATAGCGTATATTGTATTTGTAATGGGGATCTACTAATGAATACCCTCTCACAGACTCAGAAAATGAAATTCTTTATGCAAGATTAAGTTTTAAACCAATAATTTCACAAAGTTTTATTTTATCGTCTTGACATTGCCATGATAACTAGACCTTTGTAAGTCAACCTCACAATAACTCAGGAGCTAATTCATTGCCAATTTCGATGCACACTGATAAACAATTTCCAACTAAAATATGCCCATTTTTAAAAAATAAAGGTGGCTGCACAACATCCCTTATATTTTGTTAGTTCCAATTCACTCAGGAATTTTAATTATTGTGCTTAGAGTTCAATATTTTTCATTTTTCCCCCTCGAAAATGTCAAAATTAGACATTTTCATGACCATATTCAAAAACAGAATGAAAATGCATCATAACAAGCCTGGTCTTGGGTCAGTGGCCTTTGAGATGGCTTCCAAATGGCCGCAGGTCATTTGGGAAGCCATCTCAAAAACCACTGACTTAACACCACTGGCGAGTGCCAAATTGTGTAAAACGTTTTTCTATGGAGTGTGAACTGCGCACTATGATGAGATTGCGATTTATTCCGTATTGAAATACGCGCTTACACAATTTGGCACTCGACGACCCTCTAAGTATTATAACCTATACAGGATCTTACCAGGGTTGAGAGGCTTAATATATATTTTTTGTGCACCTGTGCACTTTAAGTTTGTCACACACAGTCTACGCAACAGGTGTGGGGCAATCAAATTAAAATACCAGAGACGTGATAGATTCCCAACATTAACAAAGAGCCTTGTCGCATACAAACAATACACGCTCATCAAATTAACAGGTCGTCTTGTATAACTGCCAGGAGCTTGTTGCAGATGAAGCTGGTTGAAGCTGGTATTCTGAAAGGGAGTCTAACTTTAGACCCGGGAAAAAAAAAAAAAAAAAAAAACCTTTGTAAGTCAACCTCACAATAACTCAGGAGCTAATTCATTGCCAATTTCAATGCACACTGATAAACAATTTCCAACTAAAATATGCCCATTTTTAAAAAATAAAGGTACACAACATCCCTTATATTTTGTTAGTTCCAATTCACTCGGGAATTTTAATTATTGTACTTAGAGTTCAATATTTTTCATTTTTCCCCCTCGAAAATGTCAAAATTAGACATTTTCATGACCATATTCAAAAACAGAATGAAAATGCATCACAACAAGCCTGGTCTTGGGTCAGTGGCCTTTGAGATGGCTTCCAAATGGCCGCAGGTCATTTGGGAAGCCATCTCAAAAACCACTGACTTAAGTATTATAACCTATACAGAATCTTACCAGGGTTGAGAGGCTTAATATATATTTTTTGTGCACCTGTGCACTTAAAGTTTGTCACACACAGTCTACGCAACAGGTGTGGGGCAATCAAATTAAAATACCAGAGACGCGATAGATTCCCAACATTAACAAAGAGCCTTGTCGCATACAAACTATACACGCTCATCAAATTAACAGGTCGTCTTGTATAACTGCCAGGAGCTTGTTGCAGATGAAGCTGGTTGAAGCTGGTATTCTGAAAGGGAGTCTAACTTTAGACCCGGGTTTAAACCAGGGTTAGTCCTACAAGAGTGGACCATTTTCCTTCATACATACTCTAAAAATGCACTGTAACAGGTGAGAAAATTCCTCATGAACAGCCCATCCATGAGGAATTTTCTCACCCATTACATTTAACGTTCGCAGGATTTTTAATGGAAAAAAGGTCCACTTGTAGGACTAACCCTGGTTTAAACCCAGGTCTAATGTTAGACTCCCTTTCAGAATACCAGCCTAAATGTTTTTATTGATAACCATAAAATTGGGTTCACCTGCAATACAATACCAGTCACCAAGCAGTTACCACACTATGAGCTAGAGTATGCTCATCCACCATGTGCACAGTTCAGTGGGTTGTACATATATATGCATTAACATGAACTGTGTTCTGGGTATCATATCATACCCAAAACCAGGGGGTGTATTTCCTGCATACAATGGTGAATTGTAGGCTACTGAACTGTGCCAAAGGAATGAGACTACTGGCTCAGTGTGTGTTGCTTTGACCAACCTAGTCTTTAATAAAACCAGCATTATTATTACCCATAATCCCTTCTAAGCATTCAGCATCATGCTTAGAGCTTTACATGGGGGTCAGAGGGAGTCAGGCTAATTTCTTTAGGCATGAACTTGTTACCCCTTGTTATAATATATAAGCATTTATGTAACAAAAATTATAATATAATACAGGTAGGAAAGGTTTTACATATTTTAAATTCTACATATACATTTTTGAGTTGGAAACATCACATACAAGAAGGAAGAAAATAACAAAACATTGAAGAATTCCATTAATATATGTCAGATGACTGTAAGAAGGTTATCTGCACTGGGCTTCAATCTCAATGGCACTTGAATGATGAATTAATATATAGTTAGGAAACAGAATTGGCAACAAATTGAGCTGCTGGTCGATCGTCTTTGGAACCCCTCACTTATCTGAAAGTGTATCAATTTTTATTATCAGAATAAAGGCTTTATTTTTTTTAATTGTCCTGAAATTTCAGTCTCTAAAACAATTTTCCAAAACAGAAAGAGACATAAAAAACAAAGGTTTTAAAGGTGAACTATTACATATTGCACGGAGGAATAGAAGCATTGGGGACATGACATATCGCTTCGACTATCTGCCGTGGCTCTTCTCTCTGTTCGCCCCAGGTTATGAAAACTGGTCTGAGATTGCCAATGACACCACAACCTTACTGAGATCAACTGTATTAAATTAAAAACTGCCACTGACCGGTCAGTCACAACTCAGCCCCAATTATCTGGAACATGCTACCATGTTCCATCAGAGAATCAAATTCTCTACCTTTATTCAAACGTGGTCTCAAAACTCATCTCTTACTGCCACGTAGTTGTGTTACATATACACTTTTTTTCTGGTTTACACCATTGTTAATTTCTTATGTTGCAGGAGCGCTGCGATCTTATGTAGGTAGCGATATATAGTGCTTAAGATGTATGTTGTACTATCAAAACCACAGCTTTTCAATGAAACCTTGGTGGTGGGGTGGTGAGTGTATGCAAGTGGTTAGGGATTTCTCACACCAAGAAGAAAACATGATTACGGGGACAATTCAATCACAAGCACCTCTACAAAATAAAGGGTGACACAGTATCACTTCTATTCTATTAGGTCAGGTCAGGTTCCTTTCAGGGCCTGCCTACTGGTATCCTGTAACCAGTACTACCTGTCCAGGGCCAAGTTGTCGGAGGCTAAACCGTACCCCCATTGCAGGTTTCTAAGGAAGGAAATCTGATGAGGAGGGTGTTACCCTGGTAGAATGAAAAGAGAGAATCTACCTACAAAAGCGTCAACCTGGAGAGCTAATGGCGGCCATCCCGCACATTCAGGCGCTGCTGACTTGCATTAGTGAGGCATGGTTGCCCAAACGCTCTAGCCCACTGCCGAAAACTGTGGATTGACATCAGGAATAGGGCATCCAGTCAATTTCTGTGGCTCCAATAAATCCGCCACACAGCAGTATTGCTTATTGCGAGGTGTATCGGCCACACTCGTTAGGGGGACAAAACCGCCGATTTAAAAACTATGGTTTAAAGGTGCTTGTTCCGATTTATGTGTATTGTGTTTTTTCTACTTGATATGAGAGCCTGGCACTGGCACATACACACATCACAGTACCGGGGAAAACAAACTTGCAGTTTGATGGTGACGCATATAATGCAGTTGCAAAGCCCTATTCAATACTGTGCTAAGATTGATAGTTAACCACTAAAACGGCGTTTTTTGTGGATATCTTGAGAATGAAAATGGCTTTGAGGGCTCCAAATTCAGGACGACAATAAAAAAAATACGGCCTTCCTCTGGATCAAAATCGATACTACTTCCGGGTAAAATCCGGGGGTCCCAAAGACGATAGGAAAACGCACCTTTAACTAACTACTGCAAATTAACTAACTTTCATGTGAACATTGAATATTTTGCTCAAATATTTGAAGTTGTTTATGTGAAGCTTGTGTGAAATCATGAAGAAACAGTTTTAAAGGCTGCTCATATTGCTATGTGCTACACAACACATTTCTTAAAGTGTGGTCATGTTTTCTTGCATTAAATGCATTTGACCCATTATTAAAATTTAAGGGGCAAACAAGATTTCATTTTTTTTAAAGAAATCAAAGTCCATATTTTCAATAACTTATGGGCAGTAAGAGCGATATAATTGACGATTCACTTTTGTCAATCAGACGACCACATGCCCCGTGATTGAACTTACATGTACCATTGGCTGCCATCTTAAATATTAAAATTATTTTAAATAGTACAATTGCGTTCAGGCACAACATGATCATTAACATAAACGTCAATGGTTTCAGCCAAATCGTAATCCGACTGCAAAACACTTATCCAATCACATCACCCTCTATTCTGCAGTGTTTATGGTGCTTCTTTGTCCACAACTTATCCGCAACTGCATCACTTCGCATGTCCAGCAACTCCACTTAACGGAACCGACCAACGCAATGTTTAGTTCGCTACACAATTTATCTCTGTCAGGATCTTGGATCATGTGCATAGAAGCCTGCACGACATGTTAGATTGAACAGACCTTTTCAATACATGGACACTTCTGGTCAAAACACAATGTTACTCGAGGCGTACTTATTACGCTCACGAACATTCAGCCAATTGCCAGTTATGCGCATTATGCAAAGGCAAAATACATTGCGATGCTGGCCGCAACATTGCATGTGATGACCCATTAGGATGCTTATCTGGGTCATCCCACATGTTCGGTAAACTTTGTTTTGAAAAAGGTCTATTCATCCATAGTAAATTATTTATCACGATTCATACTTCAAAACTGTTAAATTAAGATGCTTCCAAAGAGTTTTAAAATTTTTGTCCACAAAGAACTGTCTAAATCCATTTTTTCTGGGAGGCCTTTAAAAAGTGCTGGGGTAAATTTAATCTTCTTGATGACCATTGAACAATTTACTTTTCTACAAAAACTAACACTAAAATTGGCTCCCATTAGGGTGAAATTGTGCCTTATTTCTTCAATGCATGTACAGAAAAAATTTCAGAATACTCAATCTGCTACCCTGGTTCCCCGGGTGCTGCCCAGACAGAAATACAGTCCTATTCATTACTGTGTCAGTGCTTTTGTCCAAGGTTATTCACTGTTATCATCAGAGTAGCTGCAACCACTATATGTTACAATATGCTCATCCACCAAGGACACAGTTCAGTGGGTTGTAGTTGTACCTATACATGTATTGACATGAACTGACCTTGTGTGATCTGGGTATCATGTATCATACCCAAAAAACAAGGGGTGTATTTTCTAAATACATTGGTGAATGAAAGCTACTGAACTGTGCCAAGGGCATTGAGATTTTACTAGCTCATAGTGAACATGTTTCATCACTGGAATTCTCTTTGGAGAGGTCGTCACTCAACCAAGTTCAGGCAACATGGAACACAGTATCTAAAGTCCATTTCTCTACCTCTGTGCAGTGATGTCATAACTGTATAAAATCGCCGTCACTTTAAGCTAGTGTGTGTGGTTTACTGGTACGATCATCAAATCTGGCTGACTGAAACACTGCACTGAGTAAGCAAATGGATTATAGCATGTTTGAATTTTGTCAACAGCTTGCTCCCCTTGAGACCAAAATAAATTGTGCTCCTAAAGCTTACCTATTTTGCTTGACATGTTAATATTGGAACATTTATTCTGTTGACACGTCTAACCTCTGGCTACTTATTTCCTGCTGGTCGGTTCATTCCCCACTACAGCTGTTTTTGAAATAGCCAGTTCATTTTTTTTCAGTATTGAAAAACAAAACAACCAGGTCTAACAAGAAACTGTTAAGTTTGAGATTAGCTTTATTCACAATGTTCTCCAGGACCATAAGCGGTTGACAAACTATCTCAATCTGACCCAATGTGCATCTTCTAAGCCACATCCTCTTCTCAAACCCTTCTCATAACCTCTGAACTAAGTACCACTGGACATATGTTTCAATCAGTAAAACCACCACTATGAGGTAATCATGCTCATCTACCAAGGGCTTACCAGTTCAGAATCCTGTGAAGGACCTGTGTTAAGAGTAGCTACCAGGTATGTTCTGGTATCATAACTCATACTTTAAAACTCAGGGTGTATATTGCGTCAATCACTGGTGAATGAAAGCTATTGAATTGCGCCATGGGTATGAGATTTTATTAGCTCATATGAAACATGCCAATTGCGGAGAGGACTTTCTTACATTCATCTCACTATCTGGATACAGAGCAATTGTGTCAACAAAAATCACGCCCCCATTTTTTAAATCCCTTTACCCACAGACAATCCATGATTTCATAATTTATAGTAGTATACAATGGCATAAAAAAGTTGACTCTAATTTTCTCCATCAGTTTCTGATCAGTTCATTATCTTGTGGCCTACAGTTTAATACCTTTACTTAATCAAATATTTTTTGTACAGGTGTGGTGGAAAAATGTGATCAGTAGTATTGATAATTTCTGGTATTCGTTTCTATTGGATTATTGATTACCTATATCTACCAGGATTTATGCTAGTTTATGGGTGGTATCATTTGGGCTGGTAACATACATATACATATCAAACCCTTACCAGTCACACAAATTTGGTTACTTTTATAGCACAAGATTAACCTTTGAAAAAGTCAACACCATTTTGTTGCAAAACTGCGTTAAACCCAACTCTGATCAGTTTAACATTATTTAAACTGGTGTTACCGGACACCACGACTATTGAGTAGCTTCAACGTTTGCTGCCGCTTCTCCCATTGACTCAATTTAGCACACGCTAAGCATACACAGTTCCCTGCAATTATAATTTCTAGGTTTTTTGTTTTGTACAATGTACAATTACATAACATATTATAGCGTAAATAATTCAGATCATTTTCATTTATTCAGTAATAGTATTTACAAGTTCTTCCATTTAAGATTTGGACATCTACAAAAATAAACTGACAAAAAGACAGGCAAACAGAATGTCCACAGTTACATAATCGATAGTTAGGACACTTTAATCCTATTTCATTATTTTCAAACCATTAAAACCAACACACTATAAAAAATGGTAGAGCCTTGATCAGTTTTGTGGGTCGCAAAGGTGCTTACTCTTTCCAAAAAAATTACAACAAATAATCGTCCTTGGAACGATATATCAGTTTGCTTCTACTGGTCTTATATGAAGTAGACGGGATGATGGTTGCTCTCCAGTATACACTGGCATCAAACTTTTGGATGTGTTAGATCCTACCTGTTCAATTGGTAATAACTGGTTCTAACCAGCAATGCAAATTACTCTATGAACAGGTGTTCCAAAATACTTGTATTAGCTGTTTGGCTAGACCGCAACCAGCTGGTACTGATGAAAAGAGCCAGTTCAAACCAGCACAACAGTCCAACCTGTTGGGTCATATTGGGTTCCTGGCTGTGGATATGGAATTGAGGCGATTCACTGGGCAATTGCTGGTACAAATTGGGGGAAGCTGGCTCTATTTGTCCTAGCTACACGTATCTATGTATGTTATATGTTGACTGGCAGGACTGGTTTTGGACGATCAAGCAACTAGACCTGTCGGATAGAATCTGGTGTACAAAGGTCAGGTTTTAGAATTGAGTTGACAACAGTTCACATAGCTCTTGCCCGATACAGTCTCCGTACTGGTCCGTAATGTCAAACGATACATCTGCGGAAAGAAAAACACATCGAGAATCATGTTCACAAGAAATTTATCAAGGAAGCTACTCTTAATGATGTCACGTCAGGTTGGGAAAGTCTACTGACCAACTACCAAAAATAATAAGAACAATGTCAACAATTCTAATGCGCTAAGCCAAAATCTTGATTATTCATGTGTTGTAACTGAGTTTTAAAGAATGGGCTGCCCATAGGAAAATCCTTATAGACAGCCCCTCACACAAAAGTTCAATTTGGCATAAAATATGCTACCCTTTGTTATGCTAAACAGAATAATACAAGATATACATTAAGGGAAAAACTATCACCCTAACGTCATAAGGAGTGAAAAGGCCATTGCGCCTATGTAGATTCTTAGAGGTGCAATGAGAGATTTCACATAACAGGTGTCCCTAAAAACATGAAAATTAGATTTTTGCCCTAATGTAAGCTCTCTATCAAAAATATCCCCATGTGAAATGATTAAGCTGAGAATTCTTTCTTTGGTACAAAAATTGTGCAATTGCTAATTTACTATGAAAAGCAAATACTAAATTCAGCCTATGTTTTAAGATTGAAATTAGCAAATAAAACCACTTTTGTTTTCACTTTCAAGGCACTTTGGCCGTATGTCAGAACTGGTACACTAAAATGGGGGATCTTTTACACTCCCTTTTTTTTTCAGTTAAATTCCTTTAATTCTTAAACTATTCAGGTGACTCTGTTCAAAGAATTTGATGGCTAATTTATTCTAAAAGCCGGCTCGTTAATATAAAACCATTTTCAGCCCTATTGGATTAGTATTATGAGAGTTACGGTCGAAACTCAGACTAGGTAAGGGGGATACGGCGGGGGGAGAGGCGGGGGGGGGGGGGGGTCTTTTTCCCGTTACCGTCTCGCCCAGTGCCCTGCACGACTTGCCCCCGAGAACTTCGGTAGTAGACAGCACAGCGCCTTGTCTCGGGTTGCCCCCGCCGCCCGTTTGAGCCGCCCGACCCACCCCTCGTGGCGACCCACCCCCATCCCCCCCTAGCCCCCCCTACCCCACCTCCTCCACGGCCCCCGCCGCCCCGCCCCCCGACTCGCCACCTCCGCCCACCCCCCCGGCCACCCCCCCCCCCAGATCCCCCATGAGATGAGGCGATGCTCATTAAGAGCTCCCGGAGGCCCCCAGGGCCCACCCCCCCCCCCCCCACCAACCCGCACAAAACCACCCCCCCCCCCCCACCCCCCCCCCCCCCCCCACACCACCCCCGCACCACCCCACCCCCAACCCCCCCCCCCAGCCCTCCGATAGCCCCCGACGGCCCCCCGGGGGGAGAGGCCCCCCCCCCCCCCCCCCCCCCCCCCCCCCCCGGGCCGAGAGGGTGAGGAGAGAAGAAGAGAGCCATAGACATACACACAAAACGGGTGAAAACACGTCGCCTATAAATTTAAAGAATGTAGAGAAGTAAACATTGTGGCGGCTCAATGCACATGACACTGCCTGAATGATAATCTAACTCATGATACAAAACGAAGGTTCATTAATGTAATTAATTAATGTAAATTAGATGTTAATTAGGACATTTTTTTTTTTTTTTCCATTCTCTCCTGCCTCTACCCCCCCCCACTGTACCTAAGTCCCAATACCCGTCCATCCCACTCACTCGCCATTTGATTCATTTTTTTTTTTTTTTTTTGGGACAATTTGATCACTTTGGGGAATGTTTGGCTGTTCGGTCTGCTAAAAATATATCCCAAAAACGAGGTAGAAATTGGGTTAACTTGATGTTTAATTATAATTCTCTTCTTTTAATCACACATTGGTATCCCTTATATAAAAGGTAATTAGCTTAATGTAAGCATTATAATGTAATTTCATGACCATGTATCTTACAACCAATTGTGGCATTTGGGTGCGACCTGTATGGAGACACAAAAAAAAAACAAAAAAATACAAAAAAACCCCCAAATAGAGTTTGGAGACATTTATGAGTAGTCAAAGTCAAACAAGAAAGGTGGTATACATGTAGTATACAAATAAGGCATGATTTGAATTTTGGTTATAGGTATAGATATGATTTCATGAAAACAATACCCTTGTGCTTAGGGTTCAAGGACCTTGAAGGACATCAGTGCTCAAATAGCCGACCAATATGTTATTTGCATTTTCGGTATGAAGTTTGTAAATGTCAAACAGGTGTAGTAGCTATGGGAATACAAATTTCACTTAGTATAAGTAAAGAAATGGCCCATTGTACACTGTTAAAGGTACCATAGGTTTGTCAGCTTTGCCTTCAAAATGGTAACTACAGGGCCGACTAATAAAATATGGCCTATTGACCCTTTATAATACATGGATCACCCTGTAATACAGATACAGGACCCCCTGTATACTTAAATTTGATCATAACTTTGGACGAAACCCATATTCCTATGTATTCTCTTCAAAGAAATATAGGAGTAGTACTGAATAAAGAAGTGGTCTTCAAAATGACCTTTTTTGTCAAAAATATAAGGGAATTTGACCACCCTGTACGTTCAAAACAGAACAACATTAGTTATCGCCTTTATTATTTTTTGGAGAGGCCTTTGTCATGTCTTTCAAAATCCCCATCGTTTTGACTGCATTTTGAGAAAAAAATTTAACAAACTAAAAAAGCCCAATTAACAAAAAATATGTAATTTTCTTCTGGTACACCCTATAGGAATTTTACCCACCCTGAAATGTCTCTTTTTGGCCCTATTGACATCCTTGTAGGAAAGCTTCCAAAATGTATACTTATATACAGTTTACATGTAAGGAATAAAAGTTGGTGGAGAGTAATCAATATTGAGCGCCGTTTGGTCATTTGCAACTGTGTAACAGTTTTTGTACCCAGTTCGACATATGGCCTTGTAGTCAAATACAAGGTAGAAATCTATGGGGACTCTTCTATATGATATCACTATATATGACACAATATAGGGATGCACAGAATCTCTTGTTGCCCCTTAACTAAAATAATAGTCAGATTGTAATGAATAAAATAAGTGTTATTTAAAGAGACCATTCACTATATTAATACCATCATGGTACCATGATTACAATGATATTTTATGCTGTCATTACAAACAATACATCAGAATCATTTGGACTTCATTAGGACCCCAACGCAGGCAAATCATCAGCACCTAGGAACAAGCAGAACTTTCCTTCGGTGCGCAAAAATGCTAATAGCTCTTGTCAAAGCTTTCAGCTTATTGTTTTTACACCCTTTCGGTCATTTTAGCAAAAAAAATGTTACGGATAGCATCTTCACCGGATTCATGGTATTCCGTCAAAGTCGATATGAGTAACTAGACCTTTCGAATCAAATCCCTTACATAGCTTGTAGGTTTGGTTCCAGCCTCAACAAACATTCCAATTTGTGCGGATTTTGTATTGATGATACCAAGCGCTGACGAAATTCTCTGGGTTGGGATCAACATTCTCCAACAGACTTAAACCAAATCCAAGCCAACTGTGGTTAATGAAAAACGTGGACAGTTTACCCAGTATCTCTCATTAAAGATTTACAGGAATTACAGAACCTAAGAATTTAAATTAAACTAAGACACCAATGGTTGCTGTAGCTCAGCAGGTCATTATATGGGCCTTTGGTCAGCGGCTCTTTGACCAAGTCTGGTGTCGATTAAGCAATTGTTTATGGCACAATAAGAATTATGGATTTTCAGAGGAATGCCCCTGCATTGGCTCATTGGAGCCTTTCAGCCAAAATCGTTGAACACCCAACATGGAGCCTTGGGCTGTGGGTCCTTCTGACCAAAGTTTGGTAATTAGCAATGTGATTTGTGGCACAAGAAGAATTTATATAGTTTTAAAGAGTTTGACCTCCTTTAATGTCAGCCCATGTGACCTTTGACCCAAATCTGTTTAAACTCCCATATGGCCTTGGGTCGGTGGTTCTCTACGTCTAAGGATTATAGCAATTGACTTGGTGGCACAAGAAGGAATTTATAGAGTTGTAAAAAAAAAATGTCCCTTTATGCCACCCACATGACCTTTGAGCCGAATCTGAACACACCCATAGAGGCCTTGCGTCACCAGTTCTTTGACCAAGTATAGTATTATCAGCAATTGATTATAACACAGGAATTTATAAATTTTCAAACAATGCCCCTTTAATTGGCCATGGTGACCTGTGACCCAAATCTGTGAGCACACCATATGGGCCTTGGTTCAGAAGTTCTTCTGACCGATGTTTCGCTGTAATCGGCCCAAGCATTTGGCAACAAAACCATTTGGCAAAGTGAACAGACGACAGATAAATACAACACATTGCCATCACAATAGCTCTGCATACTACATATGTCCCCCTTGAAACTGCACAAATGATCTAGAGAGGAAAGTTCAAATCTTGCCATAGTCCAAGTTTGGGACTAAACTGATGCTATAGGGATTTTATTTTTTTTGGTCATTTTTCTGTGAGATCATCTTATCCGATGATCCTACCTTTACTGTATGATTGTTTTAATTTTTATTTATTTCATTCTTATTTTTTACTGGGTCAACCAAACAATGCACTGGCATTGGTCTCCTCCCTTCTCCCTTGGTGCCCAGGTGGCGGCCAAGGCCAACCTTAAAATACAACAAAAAACAACCTATAATACATAATAAAACTATTTTAAAAAGACGCACAAAGTACATATCAAGAGAACACTAGAGAGAGTCCGCGCAAAGGTTATAAACCCTTATGGCCTAACGCATAACAGCTGGCCAATGGCCGAGACCGTCTCAATCCCTCCACAACAAAGCTGTGAAACTAATTTTTAATGCAGGACGGCGTGAGAGGCCATCCCCTCTCTTAAAATAATCTTCACTGGTTCCCTATACGTGAGCGTATAATATAAGATCTGTCTGTATGTTTTCAAATGCCTACGGGAAGTGCTCCGAACAATACCTATCATATTTTTATTGCATATAAGCAAATGGCCACACTGGCCAGTTCACACACGTTCATCTATGGATAAAAACACTTCTTACCGTTCATGTTTGCAAAAATCGTATTGGGACAAATCATTTTATGTGTCTGCACCCTTTCTTTGGAAAAGCTCCCAAAAACATGGAGGCTGTACATATCTAGCTTCAAAAATACACGTCGCGGTTAACCGCTAAATCCCCCTGGGGGAGCGGTTTACAAGTTTTAAATAATCAGCGCAAAATTACCCCCCCTGAAACCCATAAAATCCCTTAAACCCCAAAACCCCCTGAAAACCCTGGGCAAAACCCCCTTAAATCGGGCAACCCCCCTTAAACCACAACAAGCCCCCTTAAGCCCGGACAACCACACTTAAACCCGGACAACCCACCTGAAACCCCAACAATCCCCCTTAAGCCAGACAACCCCCCTGAAAACAGGACAACGCATGGCAAACGTCGCAGCAATGCCCACGCACATGCGCGCATAGCGCATGCCATGTGTGCACGTCCGCGCATGTATATGCGTATTATGTGCCACAAAAACTTAAAACCACAAAACCCCCCCTTAACCCAAAAATCCCCTTAAAACCCCAAACAACCCCCCTTAAACCTGAGGACAACCCCCCTTAAACTCCTGAACCCACTTAAACAAAACAAGCCCCCTTAAGGTGCCAGGAAATGCAAATAGAATTGATGTCGTTTTTGTGTCAAGTCTACAAGGTGGGCTGGAAAGCATTCAATATTAGGTTGGTGATGACATCATTGGGGTGCTAATTTGATTTTTGAGAGGGCTGTAAAATTTAACGCAGTTGCAGAAATTATCAAGAATTTATTTAAAAAAAATGACACTGACTGAAAATCATTAATTTCACTAATGATGTCACTGGTAGTGTAATTCTTGTTTTCGGCCTGGCCCTGTTTTATTGGAATGGAATGTCCCCTACAAGATTTGGAGTAGGTTAATCATCTCATTTCCTGGACCTTTAAGCCCGACACTCCCTTAAACCCGGACAACCCACCTAACCCCACATCCCCCTTAAGTCCAGAACAACCCCCCTTAAACCCGGACAACCCCTTTAAAACCCCACCCCCACCTAAACCCCACATCCCCCCTTTAAACCCAACAACCCCCTTAAAGCTGGACAACCCCCCTTAAAACCCGACAACCCCCCTTAAACCTGGACAACCCCCCTTAAACTAAACTACTTGCAACCCACCTAAAAAACCACAACAAGCCCCCTTAGCCCCAGACACCCCCTTAAACAAAACCCGACAACGCATGTGCAACATCCGCCCAATGCATACGCACATGCGCGCATACGGGCAGGCATGTGTGCACGTCTGCGCATGCATACGCGTATTATGTTCCACAAAACCCCTTAAAACCCAAAAACCCCCCTTAAAACCCCAAAATCCCCCCTTAACCCCAACAACCCCCTTAAACCTGGACAACCCCCCTTAAACTCCTGCAACCCACCTTAAACCACAACAGCCCTTAAGCCCCAGACAACGCCCTTTAAACCCGGACACCCACCCACCTTAAACAAACCCCAACAATCCCCCTTAAGGTCCCAGACAACCCCCCTTAAACCCGGACAAAACCCCCCCCTTTAAAAAAACCCATACAACCCACCTTAAACCCCCACAATCCCCCTTAAAACCCAACAACCCCCTTAAAAGCTGGACAACCCCTCCTTAAACCCGGACAACCCCCCTTAAACCTGGACAACCCCCCCTTAAATAACTCGTGCAACCCACCTTAAAACCCACCAAGCCCCTTAAGCCCCACCCAGACAACCCCCCCTTAAACCCCGTCAACCCTTTAAACCCGACAACCCACCTAAACCCCAACAATCCCCCTTAAAACCCAACAACCCCCTTAAAGCTGACAAACCCCCCTTAAAAGACCCGGACAACCCCCTTAACCCGGCCAACCCACCTTAAACCCTAATCAGCGCGAGAGTACAAGGTTCGCCACCCCTCCATCAAGTTCATCAAAATCGGACTAACCCAACAACCCCCTTAAAGCTGGACAACCCCCCCTTAAACCCGACACCCCCTTAAACCCGGACAACCCCCCTTAAACCACAACCCTTGACACCCCCCCTTAAACACCCGACAACCCACCGGTAAACCTAATCAACTCGAGAGTACATGATTCCCCACCCCTCCATCAAGTTTTCCATCCAAATCATTATGGATCTTCAGATAGTTTTTTTCACAAGTTTTTTGGGTGAAAAATACCCCAATTAGCCATATGCAAATTCGCTATTTAATTAGCATACATGTGCCACACCTAATCACGCACGAGTACATGATTCCCCACCCCTCCACCAAGTTTTCATGCAATCGGACTTATGGATCTCTATAGTTTTTTCACAGCTTTTGTTGTAAAAATACCCCCAATTAACTCATTAATTATGCAAATTAGGACCAATTAAGCATATGCCACGCCCATCACCTAATCAGATGAAGGCATGGGCATCCGTTCCCACCCAACCAAGTTACATCACCATAAACCTTATGGGTCTCATGTTATCGCGTTCACAAGAGTGTGTTGGAAAATACCCCAAATAACTCACTTAATTAATGCAAATTAGGTACCTAATTAGCATATGCCCACGCCCATCTTCTTATCAGATGAAGGGCATTGCAGTCCGATCCCCCCCACCAAGTTACATCACCATAACCCGTATGGGTCTCATGTTATCATGTTCACAAGATTGTTTTTGACGCCGCCACCCGCCGCCGCAGGCCGCCATTGACTGATAGCATAAATCCCCCCTTCTGCTTTTTCAAGCCAGGGGGATAAAAAGGGCTTGAAGACTCCCATTTTTATCCATCATATTGACTCTGTTTTTGTTTTGTATTTTCTTGGCGCTTTGATCATTTTTTGAATGGCGCCTTATAAATGCTGTTTGTATGGATGTTAATGGCCCAAAAGCACAAGGACAACTCCCAATGCCACGTCCTCTCCAAGTAGGGAAATCTCCTCCACCGGGCACCCGAGGGCGACGCTCAGGAGAAAACCACCATCAGCGAGGTCCACACACAGTCCACCGCATTGCTAAAGGCTCCTGCGCAAACGCTCAAAAAACCTAGGATGAACAAGAAATAAAATCAGATAAACAACTGTCCAGCAGTCTGACATCCAAAGTAGGGCAACTGCTCAGGACCCTCAGCCAACCACAACCCTGCATGGGTAACGGGCCCCAAGAACAGCCCCCTTCTCGGATGTCCGATGTTCATCAGAAATAAAATAAAGTGGTCACACCAATGCAATGTAAATATAGCAGGGACCACCATTAATTGGGAGCTAATAGAGATGAAAAAAGACATATTTACATTACATCAAACTACGGTACCCATGAATTTTAAAAATTCAAACGGTCATTACATTGCACTTGGTGGTAATAGCTGAATTAAACATCACAAGTAAAGTATTGCACAATAAGCAATGAAAGTGATGAAATAAATTTAAGCACACAAGGCGGTAGAAAAAAGGTTTGTGTGAGCCAGAATGCGTGTTGTTTACATGACCGGGGAGATTGTTCCAGGACAATGGAACCCAATACTTGAGAACGTTCTTTTGCCGGAGCAGCAAGTTTTGGGGTTTCGGGTGTGGAATGCGTTGGAATGAAATTACCCTGCTCACTACCTCTGGTAAAGTAGGGGCTTGTCATTCACGGACTTCCTGGCAAATATTGCCAAATCATTGGGGCTATTACCCGAAATACACTTATAGACCATTGTGTTTAAAATGGGTAGGTCGGCTGGTATCAAGATCTTTCCAACCAGACAATTACAAGCATTTACTTTGGTGTGAAAATGCCTATTAATTTCAAGATAGTTTAACCTGCACGGTTTTGAGCTTAGTAGCTTGGCAAGATGTTTTTAGGGGCGTTTACCCCAGACGACCATTACAATAATCAAAGGATGGAAGAATGAGAGACTGATACATGGTGTTAAGGGTGTCATTTTTCAAGGAAGATATGGTTCTGTATAACATAACCAATGTTCCTATTGACAGAGTTTTTGACGTGATTAAGTTACGCTCGCAAAGTGACTGCTGGATCTAGGTATACCCCCAGGTACTTGAAGCTATTCACCTCTTCAAGTACTGTATCATGAATTTTGACTTCAAGATTGGTGGGTTTCTGGCAATTATGATCTTACATGCCCAAACAGCATGCTTTTGGGGTTTTTTATATTTAGGGTGAGCTTATTTTTGTCCAACCATTAGGTGACCTTGTCCATTCCTCCCGTCAAAATGTACCCAATCTGATCTATGCTTGGGCTTTGGACAAAAATTGCGGTATCGTCTGCCATAAAGATCATACCTTAGTCATTGGCCATGAAAATTTCATATTAGTCTGTACAAATGTAATATTTATTTTTTACCTCTAAAACACAAACCATGTTTGTGTGGTTTATTATTTTTTGCTTCGTTCCCTCGGAAATGCCTAGAAGGTAACTATAGTTAAAATGTTTCAATTTGCCCCAAAAATTTCGGAATTATGCAATTTCTGACCCATATTCAGACTCAGCATGAAAAATGCATTCAAAAGGTACAAACAAGCATAGTATTAGGTCAGTGCGTTTATGAATTAGGTGTCCCGCAGTATGTGGAATGTCATTTCAAAAAAGCACTCTGATTTGTGTTATAAACCTAAATAGAATGACCGGTGAAATAACCATGCTTCACTGACTATATATGTGCTGTGGATTCTGGGGGTGGGCACTTTTGAATTGCCAAAAAGTACTTTTCTTGTACTGCATGACGTTGCCCTGTTCAAGTTTTGTTGGCAACTATAGTGCGAAATTTACACAAAAAACAAAGTAGATTCCTCCCCTTTATTACATGATTAAATACCAGACCATTGAGAGTGACAACACGTGCACGTCATTATTTAGTATGCAAGAGGAATTTGCATGTAAATGCTAACAGATTTAGAATGAACAAAAATCAACTACAAAATATGGCTGGTATTTTGAAAGGCAATCTAACTTTAGGACCTTGATTTAAACCAGGGTAAGTCTTGCCATGATGGACTTTTTTCTTTCAATGTACGCTGAAAGAATGCGATTGAATTCTCATGAATAGTCAACAATGCTCATCTGTGAGACATTTTCTCACTTACATGTATATACATCACATTTTAGTATATAATGTGAAAAATGCAATAAGAAAGCGTTTTTAAACATAATGCGCGCGATTTTCTGAGACAACTTGTTTTTTCTTGGCCTACGAAGGCCATTTGTGAAGAATAAACTCTTATTAGATTTAATTGGGGATAAGTTAACAAGCCCTTTGAGACTACCAGTCTATGACTTCCAGATGTTAATTGCTGGGTAGTTCTAAATCGTTCACCAAACTCAATGAATTTGCCAATTTTTTTTTTCATCACAAAAATCTTAAAATGGGCTTGGTAATCCCCTTCTTGATATCGAAAATGTGTTGCCACTGCTGTACCTCCAACTGAAATGACATACCTTGGCTTGTTGGCTTCCTTATCCATTGGGAGTTCAGCCTTGAAGATATTGGGGCTTCTGTGCTGTCTGGTGTACCAAGAAAACAAAAAGGGAAGAAACTGACTTTAGTACCTGAGCTACTGATCAAGTGCCTTCCAAATAATATAATAATTAGTTATTCAACAAGTAAAATAAAGTGACATCAAATAGCTTTTTTATTTTCTATACTGCCACACCAATGTATATACAAAACAAATCATAGATGCTGCTCACATGGTTAGGGCATACGATATAGAAAGTCTATTATGATGGGGTTAAAAGTATATCATGTTACACAATGAACCAATTAGAATTAGGCCCGTTTCACAAGTAGGCGCCACTTTTTGTCACTGAGGGTTAATTTTTTCAAAGTGAGGGGGGTGGGGGGGGGGGGGGGGGGGGGGGGGGGGGGTTTTTGGGGGGGGGGGGGGTGGTGTGGGGGGGGGGGGGGTGTTAAACGGTGTTTACTATCGTTTTCTTCTTGCCAAGGCTACAGTTTCATAAAAATACGTCTGGCTAGCTTAATTGTTCACCCCCTCAAATAAATTCAAGCCTTGTTTATTTGGGTAAATTTGTGAAAAATGAATTCAAAATTACAAATATAATGTCAGACTTGTCCATATAATGACAATGGACATGGGCAACAGAAATTAGGCCCAGGCTTCCGCTAGGACAAATTTGAATAAATTGGTTGTATTTCAAGTTATCATAGTGTAAATTGCAAGGTGTATTTTGCCAAAAATGGGAATGGACTACTAATAGTTTACTTCAAATCTGAAAATAATCAATGTATGGCTATGATAATTCAATGGTTTAAAAGCTCTTGGTATAGGTATAGGGACAAAAATGCCAGCTTGCCAGGATAAATAGATAGTAGATATCAATATTTGTAAAAAGTTGGATGTGACATATTAAATGGGAACGGACAAAACACTGATGTTGCATAAAACAGTGTTTTCAACCAAAGAATGCGTGAAGATTTAACATTATGAGTCCTACAAACACAGAGATATTTAAAACACTTATGGGAATCAGCAGTTATGGCTAGTTTAAGGGGTGGATGTGACATTTCTTTATTGTGAAACAGACATTGAAGTATTATGAGTAGTGTTTAATCTGAGAATATGTTTTATTCAGTCCAAAGAATTTTGACAAGAACCTATCACATTTTTTAATTTTAACATGTTTTCGGCCTCTGCTTCAAAGAGGCCAGGGCCACATGTTTGGATGCAGGGATCGCGTTCACTCATAAGCATAGATTGGTGGTGCGAGCCCCGCTGTCGCCATTGTGTTGTACACTTGGGCTAGGCACTTTACCTCGCTTTACCTCGCTTGCCTCTCTCCACCCAGGAGTATAAATGGGTACCGGCATAATGCTGGGAATGCAAAACAGATCGCTGTGCGGGAGGAGTGCGCGAACCCCTCTCCACAGCAACATTATATGAGGGAGTCTGGCCCAAACCCAATGACAGAGAGATGGGAACTCCGCTGCGGCGCACCATGGCATTTTTTGTGCTTCAAATGATGTTTCATAAGCCCGATGCATTACTGTAGCAAGGCTAAAGACAGTGTTTATGAAAAATTTAATGGAAATGGTTCTGAAATACAACAAGCAACCCTTAATAAATTATAAAATATAACCCATTACAAGGTGGGACTGTTACGTCCTAGCAGGAATTGCTCCACCAGAATCGTCGTGCGTAGCGAGCATGCAGAGAGTAGCTGCCAAGTATCCAATGTGAAGCAACTATGTCTGGACAGATACCTGATGCCAACCGCCTTAAATCGGAGAGATTCTTAAGCAAAGTCAACATCTCACAAACAGGCTCTAAGGAAGGTAAAGAGAGTCGCCTTGTGGAAAGAAAGACTGCATCAACCAAGCAATCTATCGGATGAACCTGGGGATGAGCATCTCCCCACCTGGAGCTGAATCCTCATGGGCTGAATGGCGAATGTCTCAACAGATGAGAACCAGAACTGGCTGATCTAAGGTTGCCTTGCAGAAGTGGGGCAATCTGCCGAAGCAGACCAGGATATACCTGGGCAGTTGTGGAACGCACCACCAGACAATGGAACACCTCTTGGTCGGCCAACTGTGGAGCAACAATGCACACCCAACCAAGGACCTTGCCGGATTCAGTGAAGCAGCCAGACGTTGTACCCGTCTCGGCTGGATCATATTGAGAACCACAGGGTTTGACACGATAAGAAGAAGAAGATTTTTTTTAAAAAACAATGGGAAAAAGCCAATCAAACAAACAAGTTAGTTGATGAGTTTGATAGGATTTTTATCCAAAAACTCCTTTTTGATGGATGTGACAAATGGGTGTGAACGACACGTTTTTAGTGGTCTGGCATAAATTTACAGGCATAATAGGACACTTAAATCATTGAGCTTGTTAGTGACACCAAATAGCTCTAAAAAAAAATTAAAAGTGGGTACACTATGATATTTATATTTGAGTCAGTGAAAAGAAAAGTTCTTTGGGATGTGACTAAGTCACAAAAGTGAACGGACAAATAAAAATGATTGCCAAGCCCATAAAGATCGTATGATCCTAATGTGTAGGGTACCATTATAAAAGCTCTTCAATTGTATTTTCAAAATTAAATTACCAGTGGCTATATTTCATTCTTGTGTTAAACCCCAATTCTACAATTCAAATATGGCGATGTGACAAATAGTGAACGGAACAATGAGTGCTCGCATCCATTTTGTGTAAACCAAAAATTAGAGTGAGCAATAACAAACAATGTTTTAGTCCAATAAATCTTAGGGACATAAAATTATCAATGACAATATTTTTTGTTGCAAGAGGCATTCCATGCCAATTCAACAATGAGTAACCATCACCTCATGGATTTCTTTCCTTTTTGGTGTATTGAAAGATTTCATGAGAAACTAAAATTCCAGAAAATTTGAGCTATGTAAACTCTTTTCGTTTTCCCGCTACAGCAATTTCAAATTTGCGGGGGTCACCTCAAAAACATGTA